>CAKNXH010059982.1:6649-55488 GCA_932178445.1 Andricus quercusramuli | reverse complement strand
GGGGGGGGGGGGATTGCATATAAAAATTACATTATAGCATACATGTTATTTTTTCTTCAGTAAAATAAATGATTCGTCGACAAAGCTGACACAGAAAAAACGAAATGTAATCTTTACAGAGATTTGCGAGTAATCTTGACCTGCAAAAAAAATTAACTTCACGTTGTAAGATTAACCCACCACATGGGAAATGGTTACCATGTCAACTCTATTAAATCTTGTTTGGTTTCGATGCGAAAAAATTCAACTTCATCTACTCGAAAATTACACGCAACAAATATTCACTTTGGTTTTTTCTCTGGAAGGAATTTCAGAGAAAAAAAAATAATTTTAAAGTTTTGAATCAATGGATTAAATTTTTATGAAAATCTGACAATAAAAATAAGTATGTTCATATATTGAAATGATTACAACAAATATTATATAAAGCATACAAGCTTCACTCAAATTGGGAAAACAGTACTTAATACCTGTTGGCTGAAGGTATACTATATAAATGACAGAGGGTACTGTTAGAAGTAGTATGTATAATAAAGTAAGGGAGCAGGATGATTTCGGCGCCAAACGATTTTTGAAAAATTTCCAAATTACGGAAGTTACGCCATGCTGAATTGTGGGGTCTCATTTTTTGGAATTATCGATATTTCTGGAAATGCTAATTGGATTTTGATCAAACTTAGGCATGTTAAAGATAAAATGATATATTTCAAGATATATAATACAATTAATATTAGAAAAGTTTATTTTGCCCGGAAAAAGGTAAGCAAAAAATTTTGATTCAATTTTTCGTAAATTACTCCCCTTTACATTTTTTTAAAATATCGATACAATGATTCCTTGTGAAATCATCTTTCTTTTCAAGAAAAACATTCATGGAGACTCTTATAGGTCCCAAGATATGGTCATTTGTATTAGCGCCGAAGTGGACTAGAGAAGAGAGGCGCACGGTCTCGCTAAAATGACGATATCTTAGGATCTATAAGAGTCTCCATGATATTTTTTCGTTTGAAGAAAGGTGATTTCACAAGGAATTATTGTATCGACATTTTAAACAAATTTAAAGGGAAGTAATTCACGAAAAATTAAATCAAAATTTTTATTTTACTTTTTTCCAGGCAATATATTTTTTTTTGTATTCATTGTATTCTATTCTCAAAATATATCATTTCATCTCTCACATGTTCAAATCTGATCAAAATCCAATTAGCGTTTCCAGAAATATCGATATAATTAAAAAAAATATAACCCCAAAATTCAACAGGGCGTAACTTCCGTAATTTTGAAAATTTTCGAAAATCCTTTGGGGCCGAAATTTCTCTTGTACAGAATTATAATTTCAAAAAGTTTTATTAAAATCGAACAACCACCTGCAGCTCCTGATATTTCTGACGTGCCCAAGGTGGAAATACACCACTGGCGCAGTACTGGCCCAGTACAGATTGTCGGAGTCCCAGTACTGAATGGTAATGCTCCACAATACTGGCACGCGGTACTGGTGCGGTGATGCACACCAGTACTGGTTCTGCACTGGCAAACCGCTGCCGTACGGAAATGCCAGAGATAATTTTTAAAATGATGAAAAGTCATTCAGTTGTTTTTAGGACCATCCATTCATCGTCATACGACTGCATATCATCTGAATATTATTTATAATTACAAAAACGCCAATTCAAAACTTTTTGTTTAATTTTAACACCCACTATTGCTAATAAGATATAAGAAAAAATATATTTGTAAAATGAATAATAATAATTGATTGCAAGTATTTTATCTATGAATCTTAATGGTCCTGCTTAAAATGAATACATATATTACATTTTTAAACATTATATTACACATAAAATTTCCAACGCTACGGGGTTACACCTGAATTTATGTAGGCTAAGCCCTAGCAGTCGGTAGCTACAGAATTGAAAATCAATGAAAAAACCATCATCATAAGTTCCAGCTCAAAAAAGTGAAAACAACAATTTTTTTACTTTTTTTTCTCATTAATTTTTTTCATTACCATACGACATCATATAGATGTAAAATAAATGAACTCTTAACGAGAATATAAACGAAATAATTTTTAAATACATTTTTTAAATCGATTACAATTTTTCTTCGTGTGAGATATTTTTTTCGCGTTTTAGACCATTTTACAACTGTTGTTAATGAAACAAAATTTTATTTTTAATAAGCATTTAATATTTGTATTGACGGAACTTAGAAATGTTATCGCGTATTCCGACAATTTTTTTATTAACAAATTTTTTTTAACTTTCGTGTAACGTTTTGCTCTTTAGATGTTTTAAACTATTTTAGAACGATTAAAAATGATACCAAATCTAATTTTTCTGAACATTTTTTTCCTTAAAAGAAAAAACAGAACAAAAATTGTTTTCGTGATATTTGTATTTATAGTTTTTCGAAATTTTAGAACGCATTAATCATATTTTCGAACGTATTTTTTTCATTTTTCAAATATTTATACTGTCGACATAGTAATACCCCGATCGTAGAGCCAACCGTCGGCCAGTACTGGGCGAACTACCGATTATCTGTACTGGTGACCAGTACTGTGCCACTACTGCACCGGTGGAGAACTCCGGTGGACTACTGAATTTTCCACCTGGGTGTACCGGCCCATTTGCTGAAACCTCAAATCGGTTTTCTTTTTTCAGGTGAGAAAATGATCTTTGTTTTTTTTTTAACTGGTAACAATTGCAGGCATATTGAAACAAAATTGACTTTCCTTGTTCTATAAGTATTTTTTCAAAAAATTACATAATCTGTCAAATCTCGTAAAAGGAATAGCTCTGATATCTCAGTATTTTACATAGAAAATTCATCTGACCATAGAAATTGTTGTCAGTGAAGTAGGTAATATTTCTCGTAAAAGTTTTATAATTTTTAAAAAGTTCTTAGGACTGAATCATTTAATTTCAACTTTATCATGAAATCTTAACTTAAATGGCGTTGATAAATACACCTTCAATTTTTTGTTGAAAGCATCACAATTTGAATATCTAAACAAAAAAAATTTCAGGAGGCTCACCAATAGTTATGGGCCCTTGCTGCATGCACTGACTATGCCACTATTTTGATTTTTTAATTGCAAGCAGATTTTTGCTAAAGGTTTCACTATTATTCTTGCAAAATATAAAAATGTAGCTAACATATTTTTCCTATTTGCAGCTCGTGCAGGGCTTATATTATGGAAAATTGTGTAATAAAAGCCCGAGCGCTATATACTTGACCGGTTAGTCTTACGAAAAATTCTGTATATATCACTAGATAGTGCCTATTTACAAATACCACTTTAGAAAAAGAAAGCTGCTTCTGAATTATGTACAGTGAATCTTTTCAATTTTTCGGTGATTTTTTGGTTCTATTTTGGACGAGTTTGGTAAAAAGTACCTGTGATCCATGAAAGCACATACAAACGTACTACGGCAACTAAATAAATATTGCATAAAATTCGTAAACCCTTAAAAATATGAAGTAAATAATACACAATATGTGGAGATTCCCCCAAAAGAATAAGCCACCCTTATCAACATACATGAAATCCCCTATCAAAGAGTTTTAAAATAAATTCTAAAGTTGTTCAAACTAGGTTAAAACACTTTAAAAGGACCATAAGTTAGCTAAGAAAAAAGAAGAGTAGAGGAGGAAGAGGAAGAAAAATAAAAGGACCAAAGAAACTCATTTTGTCGACAGTAAACGTGAGAAGAGAAGAAGGATCAACTCGTGGGGTGGGGTACTTTGGTACCAACGGAAAAAGCTCGCTAGGGATTGGCTCCGGAAAGAAGCGACAGCAGAAACCGCTGCGAGGCTGAGTTCCTCCAGCACTCCGCCGCGAGAACTCGAGTCCGGTAGACGTGTTTCACGCCAACTCCACGGAGTCTCATCATCCGATTGCTCCCGAGGCTCAGGTCACTTCCGGTTGCATTTTTTCGAGAGCTAAATCATCCCGGAACTCATACAATCTTTCGCGCCATTTCTCCTCTCAGTCTCTCTTTACCCGTTCTTCGCACTTATTAGTGGTGGGGGTTCGCGATAGGGGATGGGAAGAGATTCTAATGGGGTGGGGACTGGGGGATGAAGAATGGTGGGGGAGGCAACCCTCCAAGGGCTCCTGCTGATTTCCCAGGACTGGGTACATTTCTGCTTCCAAAAGTGTGAATTTTATTCTGACTGTCGCGACAAAAAACGATTTCCCACGAGCTCATGAAGAATCTTTCAAAATGTTTGGTTCCTGTAAGTACCAAAAAATAATCTGAATTTCATTTTACAAATACAATTTAATAAATAGGGGAGACCACCCTACAGTAGATAATGAACCTACAGTAGATAATCATTAATTGGAAATACTAATGTATGTACAATAATTAATTTCATTTGATTAACAGTTATGACATTATACATGTTAAGGAATTAGAACTAGAATTAATTATTTCAGGCATATTTGTGCTTTTGATTAAAGATTATCTACTGCAGGCTCATTATCTACTGTAGGGTGGTCTCCCGTACATATTATTTTACGTAAGCGGAAGCAAGAAATTGTTTGAGGCTTCTTGGTTGATTACCGAAGTTAAGCAGCGCTTGGCCTGCTTATATTCGGATGGCATCATAAGATTTTAAATCTGTCATGACTTTTGACTCTATAATAACAATAATAATGAAAATCATCATCATAATAAGAAATTGCTTCTAATCGTCCCGAAAAAGTGGCAGAGCTGGAAAAGGGGATTGAATAGTCCCGAAATCTTGCGACGACTAACCAAACTTATGAAAAACATTTGACTACTCTTCACGAATTTCGGGACGACGAGATACTTCGTAAGAATTTAGAAATCATTTTTGCATGTCAAAAATTAATTCCTTATCCAACTTACTTTTTACGTTGCTGATTGAAATAATCCATATTAGGGGTTTTAAATCATTTATTTACTAGATTGGAAATATAATCTCATCGTTCTTATTTCCGTTTCTATTCTAATGAAAGTTACAATACACTCTTTGAGAATTTTTTTTTAAATTCAAATGCTTTTAAATGACAAATGTAACTTAAATTTCAGGCACTGGTACCTGAAACTGATTTTCATACACTTATAACTGAAAATTAATTTATGAAAATCCTTTTTATCTTATTTCTTATATTTTAGAATAGTATTTTAAATTTATTGTCATAAACAAATTGTATAGTTTTTATTATAGTATAATCCACACGTATTTGAAATTTTAAATTCCATAGAATAATGCTGATAGAATCCTAAATCACAATCTAACCTATAAGAAGTTTTTTAAAACTTCTACCTTATAAAAGGTATAGGTTCCACGCTGAATTTATAATAACTGAAGAACCTTATAATTTATTTTCAAACTCAAACAAATTATTATTTTAAATAAATAGCTACAACCGAGTAATCCTAATTTTGAAATTCGTTATCTTTGGATAACTATAGCTTATCCTTATTTTTTAAATATTTTTTTTTTATCGACCTTTTCTAATATTCAATTTTACAAACTTTCTCCACTACGTTTTTTTATATCCCAGATTATGTACTCTAAGCGTTTATATTAAATAACATTTAAAAGTTCGGAAAAATTTATAAATTTCCAAATTTAGTGAGTGAAACTGAGCCAAATGCTGCTTAACTTCGGCGATGGAACGAGAAACCTTAAACAATTCGTTGTATTCCATATCGCACTGATTCAAATTTAGAGTGTGATAATTTTCGTAGAGAATTTTCTATAAAATATTATAGATTATTTCAACGAAGTAGATATATTTTTATGTGGAATTTCCATAATGAATAAAATTTTCACAATTTCCAAATGTATCTCTGAAATTTGAGGATTGGAATTCCGAAATTAACTAGTTATTCATAATTAATAAGTAATGTTTCCACCTTCTCCAAGTCATCACTTACAATGTATAAATAAATGCACCTAAACTTTAGTTTTGGAACATCACGAAATTTTATGCATAGCTAAAGATACATTAAGATTATAAAAGTCACCCTCCATATCTTTCAGGGATGTGAACTTTGTATCTAGAAAAATTGGAGAGACATTTTTCACCAAATGAAAAAGTACACGTTTCTTACTGTAGACTGCAGAGTCCACATGAAACATATATGCTGTCCTTGCAGATACGTATAACGTATATCTGCATCCCAGATCATATGAAATAAAAAACTTCAGCAACGTATACATTTTTATTACAAAAAACTCTCACATGGAAAAATGTCAAGCTAAAATATTAATCACATAATTGGGTAGTGGGCAATGGGTAAAGGGTATACACGCGCATATGTATACATATACAATATACATATATTCATATAAACATGTGCTTGAGAGGTGAATGCCAATGCGATACGTTACCAGGCGAGGGCTCTAGGGTTAAGAATCCTCTGATTTTAAGATAAGTCTTCTATTCAGCACATACCTTTCTATTCAATCTGCAGAAGCGAATGCTTTCACCATTGCTTCCTTCGGTTTATGAAGACACGAAAAATTCATCTTCCATCAGGCCAAAAAACAGGATAGACTATATAACCCAATTTAAATTGGATTCCCAAATACCACATATGAAAATTTGATCTGAGATATTTGCTTGCCTTTCAGCAAATAACTTTATCAAGTAAATTCAAATTTCAACCTTTTATGCAACAATTGTAAGCGAAGCATCTAAATCTTAAACATTTTTATATCAAAATCGTTCAAAATCGTATTCAAAAAAATTGAAAAGTTCAAGAAGGTAATTCAATTTTAATCTGAAATGGCTTTCATTTAAAATTTTTAACTGAAAGGGCTGAGATTTAATCTAATTCAAATATAAAATTGCAGAATTGTATATGGTTTCGAATTCAAATTGATTGTAATTGTACAAGTTCAGATAGGAAAATCTATAATGCACAGAAAAAACTGAAGTTAAATTTTGTAGCATGTAAAATGTTCAGCTGTTAAAGATTACATGCTATTTGGCGAAAGTTTATCTTACGATGGAATAAAAGCTGTCGTCTGCTACGTCCTTCGCAGCAATGGAAAAACGGCAAAGTATACGTGAAAAGCTATAAATCAGGACACTAAATTTAGAACAACTTTTTACTTACCTAATTATTATTTTAAAAATAATAAGACTTTATATATACTTCCTGCCACAGTCGGTATTGTAGGTTAGGAACAAAACCAAAAAGTAGGAATCGAATCATATTTGAAGTTGGAACATTCAGTGGCGGATGTAGGTATTTGAATTCAATGTAACAATATTTGAAAAAAAATTTGGAGGACTGAAAAATCCCGGAAAATAAAATTCCTGACTCTTTCAAATTCCCGAATTGGGAAATTCCTGAATAATAAAATTCTCGAATATGTAATAAAATGTCTGATTAATGAAATTCCCGAATAATGAAATTCCCGAATTGGAAATTCCTGAACAGTCTATGATATTACCGAAATGGATAATTCCCAATAGTTTATAATATTACCGAATTCAACACTGCCCGACAGAAAATTGCCAAATTATAAAATATCTGAACTAGAAAATTTCCGAATTTAAACAAGTATAGTAATGAAATATTTTTATCAAGAAAAAATTATTTTTAATGTTTAAAGTTTCTAGAATTATTGGTTAACTTTAAAATAACGATAATTGAGAAAATATATTTCTGGATGAAAATTGTCTTCAAATATTGTTATTTTTAATTCATACAATAAGTTTAGAAACTTTGAAGAAGAAAAATATTTTTTCTTAGAAAAATATTTGATTATTGTATTTTTAAGAAATAAATAATATTAATTGAAAAACAATTTTTTATTGTTTCGGGAGTTTTATAATGCAAAAATTTTCGAGTACGTATATTTTATAATTTGGCGATTTTCTAGCGGGATTTTTAAAATTCGGTAATATTATAAACTGTTGTGAATTTTCCATTTCGGTAAGATCATAAACTGTTTGAGAATTTTTTATTCGGGAATTTCATTATTTGGGAATTATATTATTCGGAAATTTTTTAGGAGTTTTCAATTGTCCAAAAATTGTCATCCAAAATTATATTTTTTCAATAATTTTTATTTTGAATAAAAACAATAATTTTAGAAACTTTGATCAGAGAAAAATATTTTTTACATACAAATATTTGATGATTGTATTTTCAATAAATAATATTGATGGAAAACCATTTTTCCATTGTATCGGGAGATTTATAATTCAGGAATTTTCCAGTTCGGATATCTTATAATTCGGCAATTTTCTATCGGGAATTTTCAAATTCGGTAATCTTATAAACTATCGGGAATTTCCTATATTGGTAATATCATAAGCTGTTCGAAAATTCTTTATTCGGGAATTTTACAGTTAGGGAAGTTTATTACATATTCAAAAATTGTATTATTCGGGAAATTCCCAAATCGGGAATTTGAAAGAGTCATGAATTTTATTTTCTAGAATTTTCCAGTCGTCCAAAAATGTTCATCCAAAAATATATTCTTTTAATAATTGTTGTTTAAGATTCACGCAATAATTTCAGAAACTTTAAACATTACAATTTTTTGATAAAAATATTTGATCATTGTATTTTTAATAAATGAATAATATTCATGAAAATTTTTTTTCATTTGTCTAAATTCCGGAATTTTCTAATTGGGGAATTTTCTAGTTATTTGGATATTCTAGAATTCGGCAATTTCATGTCGGGAATTTTATTATTCGGGAATTTTCCAATTCAGTAATATCATAAACTGTCGGGAATTTCATCTTTCGGGAGTTATTCATTTCGGTAACATTATAAACTGTCCGGGAATTTTATTATTATGGAATTTTCCTATTCGGGAATTTCATTATTCGGAGATTTTCTCATTCAGGAATTTTACAGTCTCGTTCTGAAAAAAATAAAGTTTTTTCCCAATGCAATTGGTATTATTGTTCATCCCTCAGCTTGCAGACATCTTTGATTTCACCTACCTAACCTGAAATACCTGATAGAATATACTTAAATTTCCATCAATATTATCTTAATATAAAATGTTATCTACAAAATTAAGATTTTCAATTTACATTCAATATTCTTGATAAATATTTATTTGAATAACTTTTTTAAATAAAATTTTACGACTCAGGGTGCCCTCATACGTAACAAAAATTCTGAGTTCAAAAAATTTTTCAAAAAATGAAATGTTAAATCATAATAATTTGAAGCATGAAATAAGGTCGATAGGAGTTGAAGTTGTTCAGAAACCATCTTTTGGCTTTAAAATTTTACTTCGTAAAAAGGCTTTTATATTGAACTGCAATACCGACGGATCTCGAAACTTTCAAAACGGAAATTCATATCTCATAACTTGTGAATTATGGTTAAAATCATAGTAAATATGGCGACTTTTTCGAATGTTGTCGAGTGGTTTATTGACAGTCATCAAAAATATATAACCATTCGTCCACGATAATTGCAATTATTTTTAAAATGGAGTGGTAATAAGTGCAATGTTTTTAAAAATCTCGTGTCCTGATTTCCAGACCAATTCCATCCATACTTCACACTGTTCTTTGCACTGCTGTGAACTACATAGCAGAAGACGCTTTTTTACTGACAAACAACTGACAAATTATTCCGAGATGGTTTAAAAATACGGAATTATCTTAATTTCATGTAAAGTTTATTCGACAAGGTTAATTTTTGTTGCAGCGAAACTTTCGTCGGAAATCGATGTAAAGTTTATCTTCTGTTTTTTCTGTGTGCGTTCAAACATTGATCATTTCAAATTGGAAGTTTTAGTATAGGGAAACAAATTTAAATAAAAAACATAACATTATATTTAAAAATTGTTTTAAACAATTTATTTAATCAAATACTCCTGTGTATCTGTGTATTGCAGACCAAAATTATTTTTCACTGAAATCGTTCTGTATTATTATTGTAATGATTTTTAGTAACAGAAAAGTTGCACAAATTAAAGTAGAATAGTATTTACTATTTAGTGACAGAAAATCGACATAAATTAAAAATGTATAAACAATTTATAGTTTTAAACTATTTTTTAATCTATTAAGGCTCTTGGGTGAAAAACAAACCGATTCACTAGAGTATTTGTTAAACAAATTATCTTCAACAATTGAATGAAATGTTAAATATCATTTTTATGTTTTATAAATCTATCTTCAATAATTATCAACAACCTCACAGTAGTTACCTCTGATTTTCTTGGGGACTTCACTGGGGCCTAGGAGCCCAATTAATCTTCTAACGGCGCTGGTGCTAAGAATAAAACAATAATTTGGCTATTTATTACTTTTCAATATCACATATGCCCAAAATGTTAAATTTTTTCTCGAAAATTTAATAATAATAGTGCTTTTCGTAAAAGCAACTTATTACTTTCCTCACCTAATTGTTTGTAAAAACCTATCATATTCACTCATAACACCTTAGAATATTACATTTATGTTTCTTTTAATGTTTTATCCGTTTGAACTTTTCCGACCTAAGTTGATCTTGCAAAGAACGCGGCCTTATTGGAAATTGAACATATATAACCTACTTACTTTAGAAATGAGATAATTTTTAATTTATTCTTATAATTATTTTAATGAAATTTTGTTTCGAATTGGAAACGTTATAATTCGAATTAATTATGACATTTAAATTAGAAAGTTTCAAATTCAAATCAATGTGACTTAATCACAATGTTCAAATGAACATTAATTGTTTTCAATATTTTAGCCTTTGCGATTTCTGTTTAAAATCTGTAGATTAAATAAAGTTTACAATTTGAATCGTGACTCCATAATGAAGCTTTGTTAGTTGGCACGAGTAGTGAACAATCAAGTAGAAAACCCATGATCAAAATAATTATCGAACATATTGTAGGTCCTATAGTGAATCACTGTAGTGTTTCATTAAAACACGACAGAGGTAGATATAAACTTTGATTTTGCATCATAACGTAGGCGAAATTACAATTTGTTATAAAGACTTAAACAGAGCTGAGAAGGGAATTGGATAGCTCTTGGGTGGAATCGATACTGGTAACGAAGCACGTCAGTAAGGAATTCTCAAGACTTTATGTTCATAATGATGACTAAGTACTAACAGTAAGTAGCTCTCTGTCTTATATATCGTCATTTGAAAACAATGCTCTCAGAAAAACGCAACGAGATTCTAAGTAAAGTAAATTATATTCAAGGATTCAAAAACAACAGAAGCATTGAAACTTTATTTTTCTTATTCAATTCACTTTGATAACGTTTCACACTTTTTTAGATTTCTGTGAAAATCTGTTGAGTAACTGTTACGATAAATTCTGTAAAAATCAAACAGAGTGACATTTCGGTAAATTCTAACAGAAAAAAATGAGAATTTACAGAGCAGTTATACGCATTAATAGATAGAATTCAATCGCTCAAGAAAATGCAGTAACTATTCTGGTCTGGATTGTAGAATTAACCAAAACATTATTCTGTCCGACTTTGATCAAATTTATTGAAACTATTACTGAAAGAATGTTCTCCGTGTGACCTATTTTATCTTTTTTTCAGCTTATTATTTTAAATAGATTTTATTTTATACCATAAGTACCATTTTAAATTTTTTTTAAATTGAATAATGGCTCTGAGATCATAGTCATTCAATTTATAACCAAAAAATAAATAAACCAGTAATTGAAAATTATTATTGTTACAATTATATCAATTTTCCAATAATTGCTAAAATACAAAAGAAGGAATCTTTTTGGCTCATTATAGCTTCAATTCGTCGAGTACTGAGGGGAAAGTAATGGCACCAAACGCGTGGGATTGAACTTCATTTTTTAAATATCTTCATAAACAAATAATTACAGACACTATGAGTGTATTTGAAAATTAGTTTTTATATTTTATGAACTATTCAATAAAATAATAAAATCAATATTAGAAATGATTTTTAAAAAGATAAACAGAAATAAAGTTTCGTGCTATGCACTTGGGGCCATTGTTTTACCCTCAATGGGGTGATTATGTAACTTTTTCAACTTCACTTCCACTTTTTCGAAATTTAAGTCGGTTGTCTTTTTTCTCTCACATTTTACTTGCAATTAGATAAACGATCAACGTGAATTTCTGAAAATTTTCACTTCATCGCCAGCTATAACTTCACTTCGTCCACCCGTATGTCTGGCTTATTCATCTAGACTGTCTAGGCGGGTAGACACGATCTGGCCCAGGTCTAGACTAGACCGTCTAGTCTGGAAGGTCTGGGTTGGCCCAGAATTGGCGATGCTCAGTTATCCAAGAAAAAACATGTTCTAAGTTCGATCAGTAAATAATATAAAAATATGATAGAAAATAAGAAATTCACACTATCAAAACAAGACTTTTTTTGTCACCTTTACAGTCTGGTATGGTGTAGGATTGGCGTCGGTCAGCTAAAAGCAATGATAGTGAAAATTTTTTTTTTTTCCAAGCAATTAAAAAAAAAAAATAATAATAAAGGGATTCCAGCCAGCGGCTGACCGGCCTTTAACTATTGGCTGACCAGCTACTAACTTGCAGCTGACCATACGATCTGGCCTGGGGCTAGCAAAAAAAGACGTTGCACTTTTGGCCTGGTCAACGTCAAGACTTGGTCTGGTCTGAGCCGGGCCAGCACCAGGAGATTTTTCCACGCGGGCAGTGTTGAAGGGAAAAATTGCACTAAATGCATGTGATTAAACTGCACTTTTGTAATCTATACGTAATAAATAATAATAATTATATTATTAAATAGTTGATGAAAAATAAAAACTGATTTCTAAATACACTTATAGTGAAATATTTTTTACGAAGATATTAAGAAAATAAGGTTTTAGTCCCATGTACTTGGTCCATTGTTTTCCCTTCAATACTCGGCGAAGTGAAATAAGCTGGTAATTAATTAAAAATGCGTAATGGGATAATAGGTGATTGTCAAATTAGCGTAAAAGTGGAAATCCTGGTGATAACAAAAAAAAATCAAATAGCAAGTAGTACTGTTTTTCCTTTTTCTTTATAGTATATATAATTTATTATCATTCTCTACAAAATGAGTATTTTATTTTCTCTTTCAATTTCTATTGCTACTTGGTTTAATTTAATATGAAAGCACCTCCAACTTTATGACCGTACTTTATATTCATCAATAAAATTATTCCCTCCATTCTTTTGAGCAATAATCTGAAAAATGCTTATTGTGTCATATTTCCGACAAGTTGAAATTGAATTATAAACACAGAGATATTAAACGCATCATTTAGTGTAACATTCTATAAAATCAAACTTATAATACTGACTTCTTTTTTGGAATTCATTATTAAAACTGAAAAGTACATTTTGACAATACGAAATTCATTATCGTAAGTTTGTTAATTAACTGGTTTCGGATGGGAAAAACTATAGAAATCATTATATTACCTTCTCAGCGAAGTCCCCTAACATAATCTCGCGACTTTTTATAATTACAATGTACTCTTTTTTTAAACATACACACTTTTTCACCAAACTTCCAATCTCAAATGCAGTTTTCATATTTCAACTACAAATTGTATAATTATTTCTTATTTTCCGAAGCGCTCTTTTTATATTTCATATTTTTTATAAGTGATGGGACAATTTTGGATTACTTGTTATCAAGTTATTAATAATAACGTGATTGCCAGTTTATTTGCTCAAAATTGTCTCCAATTTAACCATCACCTAATATATTAGTGTTTTCTTTTAACTTCAAACAAAAAAAACTTGAAATTTATTTTTTCAGATAATAGCATGATAATGTGATATACTGACCTGAGTTTTGTAAAAGGATATTGAAGAAAGTGAAAATTTCAATTGTTTTTATTTTGTTATTTTTAATATTTCCGGAAATAATCTACATTAAATATATAGAATTCCTGAAAAAACGACAAGAATTCAACGATCAAATTTGGACAAACACCACAAAATGCTCCTATTGCAATTCATTACCAACGTTTCGGTGCTCACACAGCACCCTTATCAAGGCAAGGAAAAGAATACAGGTGACAGGTGGGAGCGGCGACTAAGCGACGACGTTATCCCTTCGGTACCTGAGATCTGAATGTGGGTCAATAGGACAATCCGTCACAACAATCAAGAAATAAGAGAAAGTCAAGACTCATGAAAACTAAATGTAATTAATCAAATTTGAATAACTTTTGTTTAATCTATCTAAATCAGTTTTTAAATTTATAGATGACCTATTTTGTTTTTTAATATAAAGCATTTCCATGAATTCTCTCTTTCTCTCATTACTCTCACTATGTAAAATTTCAACATTATCCCAGTCAAATTCATGGTCAACATCAACAAACCCTCTTGTATGTCTAGCGAGAACACTCTTATAACAACGTCCTAAACGGACATCACTTTTGTGCTCCTCCACCCTGGTATTAAGAAGTCTTCCAGTTTGTCCCACGTAAGTCATCTTACAGATCTTGCAAGTGATCTTGTAAACCACGCCACTCTTTTCAAATTTATCTAAAGGATCTTTACCAAAAGTTATTACTGAATCCATTTTAAATGGTATACGGAAAATAGTATGAATATTAAATTTTTTCAACATGATTTGAATGGTTTCAGAAATTTGACCAAAAAAAGGAAGAACAAATGTATTAAAAGAACTATATTCTCTCAATTCCTTCTGATTATCTGTAGCCGAGATGTTACTTTGTTTGTTTTTGATTTGTTGAATTCTAATTGTGATATGTTGCTCAACCAACTTTTCTGGGTAGTGATTCAGAAAAAGGATATTCCTAACAATATTTAAATTCTCTTTGTGAAATGAAATGTGGGACAAACCTAGAGCCCTGTCGACTAAGTTTTTGATCACTGCAATTTTGCTTTGAAAAGGATGAGCCGAAAAAAAATTTAAAATTCTACCTGAATATGTACTTTTTCTGTACCAATTGGTAATAATATTACCATCCTGAGCTTTAATTACCTCTACGTCAAAAAAACTGATTGTACCATTTTTCTCTATTTCGTGGGTAAACTGAAGTTTTGGATGAAAACCATTAAAAGCATCAAAAACCACCTGTAACTTTGCTAGTGGAACACACAACAAGGTGTCATCAACATACCGATAGTAAAAGGGCAAAACAAAATCCAGCTTCTTGAAAGCAAAGGCTTCCAAATCCTCCATAACCATTTCTGCCAAAATTGGAGAAATGACTGAACCTATGGGAGTACCAAACTTTTGCCTATAAAAAGATCCATTAAATTTAAAAAAAGTTGAATTCATAATGAAAACTATCCCTTCAATAAAATCCTTTTGACTTAACCGAGTACGTGTCTTTATATTGTCCCATCTATTCAAAATTGCCCGTTTAACCAATTCAAGGGGTATATTTGGAAACATTGCGACAACATCCAAAGAAATCATCACATGGTCATCAGGGACAGTTTTTTGAATAATATTTTTTTTGGAATTCCCAGCTATTTTTAATATTGTATTTAGAAGTTGTAATTGAGTCTCTAAGTGTCAAATTAAAGTTTTGTTCCAAGAATTTCGTTGGAGTGTTAATAGTTGAAACAACAATTCTCAAAGGATAGCTCTCCTTATGAATCTTTCTCAAGCCATAACATCTTGCAAGAACTGTGTCCTCAGTATTGATATCAGTCCCACCGCCGCTCCCACCTGTCACCTGTATTCTTTTCCTTGCCTTGATAAGGGTGCTGTGTGAGCACCGAAACGTTGGTAATGAATTGCAATAGGAGCATTTTGTGGTGTTTGTCCAAATTTAATCGTTGAATTCTTGTCATTTTTTCAGGAATTCTATATATTGAATTGATTGTTGGACGTTAAATGAGATTTTGAATTTGATTTTATTCTGATTTAAAATTCTTGAATTATAATCTACATTTTTCAATATTGTTAGGTTATAACTTTAACGAGTTTAGTACATTACTAAATATATGTATAAAAATTTTTTTTTAAAGTTTCTTACTTAGACAGTGATTTTTAAATAGTATCCAAAGTTCAAAAGCAAAATGGTTCCTTCCGAAAAATTCTACAAAAGCTTCCAGTTCTATGTTTGGATATCTTCACTGTTTATTGATTACTTATAAAAATATTTTCTTTTTCAAAAATCTTTTGGTGCAAAGTATGAAAAAATGAAAGAGGAGGTTTTCGTATAACTCTTCAAGAGAAATGATATTCTTTGATATTTTTTCATATAACGCATATTTTTTTAAAAAACAAACACAAATTTTCAGAAAACGTTTGCAATTTGGTAATTTTCAATTTTTAGAATATTTCTTCCCGGCTTTTGAAGTAATGAGAACCCTCCGTGAGACTCTAAAGAAAATTTTAAGCATGTTTAATATTTTGAAAAATACTGCGATTTTCAAAACAAAAAATATCCTAATCAAAAAAACAATTATAAAAGAAAATTTGCACCCGAAACCAAAACGTGTTTTGGGTTAGAATGAATACATACACAAAGTTTCATGGTAGCTTTTTCGCAATAGTGAATTATTCTTCAACAATCGAAACATTTCAATATCATAGAAGTTACATATTTTATTTTGCGCTTCCCGCTATCGAGTATTGATTTAGAAGAAAAGACGCAAATAAAGCGAAATCAGAAATGCAAAAACAGGTGCTTATAGGATGCCTCAGGCCTTACTTCTTATGAAACTACTTTTTCTTACATAAATTTTTAAAGAATAGTAGTGATTTGGTTTTTCCGGTTACGGTTTTGCAGTAAATCTCTATTAGTTTCGATTTGGTTGACGAGTCTTGCATTTTAAAGCGCTACGCTTCAGTTGCACCACGTACTGTGAACGTAACGGATCTACTTTTTTTTAAACTTAAAAGTTATTTTTCTTCGGAGCATCGAAAGCAGTAGGTACCCTCTTTTTGTGTTCTGTGAGATATACCGCTTCGAGATTCGAGATACGTATGGTAAGCTAATTGTGAGTTTGATGAGCTTTGAAGACGACGTTTGTCTCAACTCATCGCACAATTAACGGGCCCGCGCACACAAAAATTATAATTTAGTTTAAAAATTTCAATAAAAATTCATCACTAACGACAGAAACATGATTTTCCTTGAATTAACTAAACAAATCTTTATTCAGTCAACACAAGTTGTTAAAAGAACAAAACTGTTTAAAAAAGAAAACATTGGTTTGTTTTTATTGCAAACAAATCGTTTTGTTGTCCCATGTAAAGATTTTTTTTTATTATTATGCATAATTTTCATAATCTCTAGACATCAATTATTGCAATCGCCTGATAATATGACAACTTTGGTTTGAAATTCATTTTCGTATGCATCTAATTAAAAATAGTATGATAAATGCTATATATCTTCTTACATTGTAAATGAAGAAAGCGTTTTTAATATAATGCTCTAGAAAAAATGTAGGCTATATTAATGAGTAACACAATTAAGGTGTAAGAATATTATAAGACTTTTTTTTCTTTGTTAGAGCGATTATTATACTTGATTTATATTGAAATATGAAAAATTACAAATATATAATTTAAAACACTACGAAGAAAACTATAAAAGAGTGTAGAGAAAGGTACAAAAAAATGATACGTTTAGAGCAGTTCGTAGAAAACGCGGATTATGGTCAACTTTGGACATGTCATTAGAACACATCTCAGAAAGCATACACACAAAGCGCTTCAACGTGCAACTGAATGCGAAATATAAACTCTTTATGAGTAATGTTACAAAAAATGTGATAAATTATCTAACCAAACATCACGTACGAATAATGAAAATTTCATTTTTTTGTAATAAAAAAAAGGATAAATGAATAACATCATTTCTTTTTCAAAGATAAAAAAGTGTTTAAGAAAATGTAAGTACATTAGGGTGGTCCAATACAATTTTTATTTTTATTTTTTAAAGTCCCATTCCCTCATTATGTGTCATTTGCTGTAAAAATAATTTTCCTGATTATTTTAAATTTAGAAAAAATGCTCAAAAGTAGATCACGACCCTCTAAGTATCCCAAAGGGTTAAAAATTCAATAAATCCTTTAATTCAAAAAATAATCGTAAAAACTTCACAGAGGTGATGTAAGACTATCATGTGAATAACACGAAAGCTAAGAATTTAATTTTAGAAATAACTTCACCCTCAATTTTGCCAAAACTCACTCCTTAAGACCTTATAATGTAATTTTTAAATGTCTTTTTTGAGTTCAAAGAAGTTATTAAAATGTTAAGCGTAAATTATATGATAATTTTTGCAATAAAATGGTGGGCGTCCGCATAAAAAGGGCCCTTATGGCCGGTTCTAGTTTGGGAGATATTTGCGTTTTTCTAAGTTGAGGTCAACATTATTATTTTTAGGATTGAGTGTGGATGACACTTGGACCTATAGTGAATTCATTGGGACTATACTCATATGCAGAATGTTACAAGAAGTAGATATATTTCGTGTTCGAAGAAAAAATATAATGCATGTGTACTTTTGGCACTCGCCAAGTTTAGATGCGTTTTTCTCGAAAAACGATTTTTCGAAAATCCAACTTCAAAAATACCGCATTGACTCGCTTTTTAACTTAGAGGGTTTGTTTTGGGCCTCAAGTTCCGGTAATTCATCCGGCTATATGCCCCTATGCATCACTCCACACTGGCCATAAGGGCCCTTTTCATGCGGACGCCCACAATTATAGGAAACAATGCCCTTAAAATAAACACATTTTCCCCTTTTACCCTCACTAATTCATAAAAAATTACATTTTCTTTCTTAAAAACTTTTTATTTCAATACATATAACATATAAATTGAAATAAAAAGTTGAAAAAAGTAACTTTTAAGTGTCTTTTCTGAATTTTATGAAATTGGACATAGAATTGGAAACGTAGATTATATGAAAAAGGTAATATACAAGTATGGAAAATTATGGGGAAATGTTTTTTGAGGGCATTATTTTCCGTACTTACAGTTATATATCAAAATTTTTTCTATAATTTACGCTCACAATTTTCTGTTAAATTTAATAAAATTCAGAAAAGACACTTAAAAATGACTTTATAGTGTCCTAGGGTGTGAATTTTGGCGAATTTGAGGTTGAATTGATTTATAAAGTGAAATTCTTAGCTATCGTTCACACGATAATTTTACATCGCCTCTGTAAAGCTTTAACGATTCTTTTTCAAATTAAAGGATTTATTGAATTTGTGACGTTTTGTGATACTTGGATCCTCTAAATATTTTTTTTCAATAAATGACACAAAATGAGGGATGAAAATTTGAAATATGAAAACAATTATTTTTTTGGAACACCCTACGGTACGTGGTCACCTTGATAGAAAAAATGTAATCTTAAGAATAAAACTAATTATAATTATTATACTAGTTTATTTATTTAACATGAAATAATACTCATTTAATGAAATTAGTTATATCTTGGTTTGAGCACAGAATTAGAGACTTCCTGGTTCTGTGATACCTGATAAGGACCCACAAAGATTACAAGGAGCGTATAAGGAAGTTGTCTGTTTAGTGCAAAGAGCCCTTTGAGATCACATAACTGAAGATCGATAATGGCGAAATGAGCCGTTTCAGTGATTCTATCAGAGTGGCAATACTGTTTGAATAGCTGCACGAAGAGCAAACGGAGCTTAGTATAAATTATAGTCCTCTTCATTAGAAGCTCCATACATTCGTATATGGGTGATTCCCCATATTAAGGTCACCTTTGCTTCCCCGTGTAATATCTTTAGGAAAGTACACTAGTTTTAACATTTAGTAAATCTATCCTTTCCGATAACAATGACCAGAAGTACAAGCGACATATAGATTATTTTTCCCCAAAAATATATCAAGCAAACGTCAAATACATGAGACCGGCCGCCATCTAGTGGCTAATCAGCCATTGACCAATAACTAGCGGCTAACCATATACCGGGCCAGTGCTAGAAGATTTTTCCACACGGGTATATTTATTCCTGGGTCCAGAGTTGACACTTTGAGCAGATTTTAACGATTCTCTTCTGTATTAATTGATATCAATAGACTGATTAATAACGTTGGCAAATAAGTCTGAGTACTGCATCTGTGTATAAATTGATGGTAGAAATAAAAAATGTTGACCTAGAAACCAATATAAAACATGATATTTTGCGTATTTTTATTATGTATCAACTCTTCTTCCAGTTAAATCGATCATTTTCTGCAAATCTTTGAATTTTAAGCTAAAATCTTTTCATGTAAGTGTCCTCATGTAAGTGTTCCAAAGGACTTTTCCATTAACCATTTACTATTTTCCAACCGAGCAAGTCACGCCTACCCCGAAAGGGAAATAAATAGCCTAATTGTATAATAATCATGTTTATACATGTGCGTCTACTAAACAAAGTGCCCCGTTAACATTATTCCATTCTCAAATGTTTGAAATCGTTAAGGAATGAAATATTCGCTTAATTTCATCATGAAGTTTAGACTGCAAAAACAATAATAAGTTTGGGCCTCGCTTAATCCACGAGCTATGGTCGATCTATGGATCAGCTTGCCAGAGTTCTAATACTGGTTGACTATACCATGCTATAGGAAAAATATTAAATATAGTTAAATCTACAGTTTCTCGGCATTTTCAGACACATCATTTATAAACCTTTTTTTAACAACCTCGACTTTTGTTGCACTGGTATATAACTGCCTCGGTCACATAGCCAACCTTCAGTCAGTACTGAGAAAACTACCGGCTGTCTGCACGGGTGCGCAGTGCTGGGCCAGTCCTGCACCGATGCAAACTCCCGCTAACTGCCGATATTTCGACTTGGGATGCAGATTCTGAAAAATAAACGATGAATTTTCCAAAAGCTTTTTTTTTAATGGGAAAGAAGCGTTTTTAAACTCGATTACAATTAAATTTGCTTGTTCTAGCACTATAATGAATATGTCAGATACAAAACAATATTTAATTAAAAGTACTTTTTGGAAAAAAATTCTATAGAAAATCTATAGAGAATCGCCCATGTAGAATTCAAGCAAATTTGCCTCATTATCATTCTTCCTGAAAAATGCGGTTTAAATTAAGAAGTGGCTACGTGCACCGAAATTTCGGCATGAATAGCCGGACCTTTTAGTAAATGTAGACACTGTTTTTAAATAACTCGTAAAATGGGCTTCAGACAGCAGTCAAAATTAGTAAAAATATAATAAATACGCATTAAGAGGGTACATACTTTCAAAAAGTAAAAAAAGAAAAGATGAATTTTTCATTCATTTGAATCAGTGAAATTTGACTTAGTATCACTGATGCACTGACTACCTGATTCAGTAGAAATTCATTGAGGAATAGTGAAAATTGCAGAATCTTCAATCACTCGATCAATGGTACTAGCGTGCTAAGAATAACAACACAATAAAAGCCATTGCTATGAGCCATATCACCAGGAACTATCGGTTGGAATATTGATAAAAGTTACTCCTATTTTTTTATGGAATATATGGAATTTCGACCTGCCCACGGAACTTTTACTTCCAACCTTTGAACTTCGATGTTTAATCTTCGACCTTCGAACACTAAACTTTGACAATTGGCCTACGAACCTGACTTTTGACCCCTACTAATATGTCTTACTTGATCTATGACCTCTGGCCCTTGACCTATGATCCTTCATCATTAACCTTTGACTCATGACCTGTGGCATATAGATTTTTGCTTGAAAATTAGTTAAGTTATGACTAAATGGATCAGTGAATGACTTATATTATTACTATTTAATTAATCATTTTTAACTTATTCAGAATTATCTAAAAATAGATTATTATTTTTCAATCGAAGATAATATATGACTTACACCCAATTTGAACGTTTCTAATTTTTCACAGTAGGAGTTGATGTTTAAGTAGGATTTTTTAATTCTGATTTGTTCAAATTTTTGAGTTGTTGAATTTTTAACAATATATAATTTTAATTTTTCCATTTGATTTTGATATTATGAATTTTAAAAGGTTAAAACTTTAACTGTTTCAAATACGTGAATGCTACATTAAAATTTGTGTATGTTTGAACGCGCTTCCCAATCAAAGTAATTTAACTCCAAAATTTCATAATTTATTTAAAGCGTGCTTTACAATAGTGCATTTTACGCGACTACTATCGGCGCAAAAATTATAGGCATCTGCCTTTGAAGCCTAATAACTCAGCCAAAAAAATGCTAGAGTAATAAGTAAATAGTCATTTGAAATCTGAAAGTGTCCCACGTAAATGAGCTTGAAGACGTTCATGTAAAAAACTTGTTGTGCTTTGTAGACTGAAAAATGTAAAAAAAAGTGAGGATTCTCAGGCACATTTAAGAAGAGTCAAGTTTAGAGCAACATTTCTTATACAAGAGGCAATGGGAAAAATTTGAAAAAAATTCATGAACACGAGGAAAACATTTCAAGGGTAGATATTCAAAGTCGTACTATAACCGCCAATTTTTCCAATTTTTTTTTTTTCGAAACTCTAAGCTGATGCCGTCATTCCAGCGAAACGAGCAAGTCAAAATTCGCAATAGTTTTAGTGTGAGAATTTTTCAAACATTGCATTTTACATTGCATTTTACATTGCATACTTAACAAAATGCGAGCGTTTTTCTGCTCTCCTGTAAGAAATTGGAAATGGCGCTTATACGACTTTGAATATCCACCCTTTTTGTGAACAAATTGCAGTCGAAAAATTCGAGAAATAATGAAAATTGTTGCTTAAAATTACAAAAATTTACAACTATACTATCTGCAGTTCTATTGAAGATATTAAAGCGATTTCAAACTCCAAACTGTAACGGATAGGCACTGTAATTATTTACAATCTCCCGGAAGGATGTGATTGTTTTATTTTTTGTGTAAATCGTAATATTTGTAGACATTTTTGTTTGTTTCAAAAGCAAGTGTAAGAAAGCAACGGGAGTTCCATTTTTTCAGCTTGTGCTTCTGAACTCCTACGCAGACATTGACGCCTCTTCTGACCGGCCGCAAAAAAATGCACCCCCGCGGGTGACTAACACTTACTTTCCACAAACAAAAATGTCCGAAAATATCGCGATTTCTTTCCAAAATAAAACAATCACATATCTTTCCGGGAAATTGTAAATAATTACAGAGCCTATCCGTTACAATTTGGAGTTTGAATCGCTTTAATATCTTCGATCAGCAACCTGGGTCGGAGCAGTGTTGCGGAATGAACGTGTCATCTAAATAAATGACACGAGAATTCCAGATCGATCTAAAACACCTATCCCTAACACCTATAAAACTCCTATATACCTTATGCCCATATACCAACCTACTCTATACCTATTCACCTGTTTACTATTCCCCAACCGAGCAAGTCACGCCTACCCCGAAAGGGAAATGGCTTAATGGTATAATAATAATAATTAGAACTGAAGATAGTCTAGTTGTACATTTTTGTAATTTTAAGCAACAATTTTCATTATTCCTGGAATTTTTCGACTGCAATTTGTTCACAAATGTTTTCGTCATATTCATGATTTTTTTTCAAATTTTCCCCATTGTCTCTTGTATAAGAAATAATGCTCTAAACTTGACCCTTCTTAAATGTGCCCGAAATTCCTCACTCTTTTTTTACATTTTTCAGTCTGCAAAGCACAACAGTTTTTTGACATTAACGTCTTCAAGCTGATCTACGTGGAACAGGTTCAGCTTTTAAATGACTAATTAGACTCTAGCATTTTTTTTTTGCTGAGTTGTTAAGCTTCAAAGGCAGATGCCAATAATTTTTGCGCCGATAGTAGTCACAAGTATAATATTGTGCCTACATCCACATAATATATGACCCTTATGGCAAGTAGCGCCTAATGCACTGTTGCAGAACACACTTTAATTGTAACAAAGTTATAGATGACAGAAAAATTTTAAAACCTTTGATCACCTCTTAGAAATAATCGGTGAATCGCTCATTATGGAAGTACAAGCGGGTACGATTCCTTTCAATTTTACACTAATTAAAAAAAAAAAACGCAGATTTATGTAGGTATCGAAAACCTCGTCAAAGCGTGGCCACGAGTTTATCGTAACGTTCTATTCAAGATGGTTTCTTTGAGGAAAGAGCTTCACTTATCCCTGTCCTTGCTGTTCTGTGGTCACCATGGCAACGGATATGGGAAGGCTCGACCAATCCCTCACGTATGGTGTAGGCCGTAGGGTGTAGGGGGTGCTCGACATTGGACTAACAAAAAATGTCGATCGCATAAAGAATCACAAAAAACAATCATACATTTGCAATTGCGACCTGTTAAATTACTTCCAAATATAAAATATATATCAAATAATAAAGATTATTTCCCTACTTTACTCTGACATATTTTGCTAATGAAAAAAGGTGATCTGAAAACATATTTTTAACAGATACTTAATATATGAAAAGTATATAAAATAAAACTTTATCTTATATTTCACTTTGAAATGAAAAAAGAAATGGTTTATGTAATGTAATCCATGCTACATTATTTGTTTTAATATAATTTTATTTGATGAAATAAAGCTCTTCGCCTGGGGTGATTGCTAGAGGGTGTTGTGGAAGGAACGTGCTGTTTAAATAAACAACACGAGAATTCTAGAATATTCTAAAAATCTATAACCCTCCCCCCGTATACCTCATCGTAATCTCACTTGTCGCATATGAACTCCTTGATATGTGGTAGTATAACGAGGAGTAGCTTTTTTACAGGCCCTAATGAGAAGAAATTATCTAAGAGGTAACAGTGAAAATTAAATGTGTGAACATAATAATTATCGCGAGTTGTAAATTTTATTTTCTGTCATTAAATAGTATAAAAAATTATGATTTAGGGTTAGAAAGAAGATAGAAGTATTTTTGACCTTTATAAATAATCTACTCCTATAAAATTTAAAGGCACTGAATATATAAGTTCCATTGTAAAAAATAGTTGAAATCGACTGAAATAAATCAATAAAATACTGATCCATATTAGTGAAAAGGAATAGAAGAATAAATCTTAAGAAAAAACATATTTTTTGATTATCAAAAGAAATTAGGTTATTATACTTCTTGTTTAGTTTTCTTTTATTATATTCAAAAATGGATCATTTTTGTCGATGACTAATTAAAAAATCTATTACAGAAACTGTTAAATTATTCTAAAGTCAAACTTTTTCGAACATTATATTAAAAAATTGACGCAGCTTATACTACTAAATTGCATTCGAAAAGAGAAGTAAATTAAATTTGAATTATGTTGAGCCTGTTCAGAAATTGAGTCACACGAGTCTGTCAGCTATCCCATTTGAAAATAAGCCAACAAATGAAAACCTTTTGATTGACAAATTCACCAAATATATTTTTTATTATGAGTTGTAAACCAAAATACGAAGTTTTTAATAAACGATATTTGTGTCCTTTTTATACACCTATATGAAGAATCTTTTTTTAATACAATTTATTTACAAGAATTATAATAGTTATTGAATCTACAATAAAATAATTTTTTTTAAATACACAGTACACATTGCCAGAATACTACCTCGATTTCACCCTTCGTCAATAATTCTCCTTAATAAAACACTCTAACTCTAACCCACAAGGCGTGTAACTCAACTCGATTCAAGTTTAAATTAGATGGGAATAAGAGCATGATTATTTATTTATGGGTACGGTTTCAATCCATCAATTTTGCCTGAAACAGTATCCTCATAGAGGTGATCAGTGAAAAAGAAGGTTTGAAAACCTAGAACAGGAAAGAACAGAACGTCAGTCGTCTGTATTAAAGGGGGTAAAAAAGTGAATGGATTTGTGAAGGGGTAAAGGGCGTAAAAGGAGAAAGGCGAGGGGCTGAATGGTAGATTGAAGCACGAATGTTGGTATGAGGTATGGGGTATATGGAGTATCGGATTATGGTCCGTCCGCGGGATATAATTGAATTTTAAACTCTGTGAATCCTAGATACACATGATATGTATGATCTTTGGGTTGCTACATGCCTAACCCTCTCGCATTCCATCCCACTGCGCCCTCTACTGTCAGATGTGTCCATGTGTCTCACGATATACCGGAAGCTCCAGTTCCGCATTCACATTTCCTATAAGCTTAAAAGCATCGCTGAAAATGATACGGATGCGCTGCCAGAAAAGGAATTAAGCTTGTAAGCTGATTTACTCTTTGTATTATAAGCTTTACTTTTCTAAATTATATTTTTTTGAAAAGAACATAGGTACCTGCAAATCCTGAAAATATAAAGTTCCATCAAATGGGGCGAATCGTCGACACACCTTTTTCATTTCCTAAATTAAGTAATTAAAAATACCTGTTTCAAGGAGTTTTTATATTTATGGTGTGCCAAGTTATTGATACTTGGAGAAGAGGGTATTAAACTCGAAAGAACAAAAATATCTAACACTTTTAAGAAACTGTTATTCAAATGTGACTCTTCAATCGTTTTGAAACGAATTCTTACAATGACGGACAAAATATGTATGGAAAAGGCACCAAATACCGAGGGTACTTTCACCATTTATCATGGATTGCTAGATATTTCTGATGATAAATGTAGTGAATTATAATAAGAATGAAAAAAATCTAGTGTACAAGCCTTCGTGAAATCTTTGTGTCTACGTTTTTTTCAAGTATTTTTTCCGAATAGTTGAATTATCACTGAGGCTTTCTTTGAACTCTTTCTGATATCTTTTGACATCTCTTGAAATCACGTCTTTTATAAATTACCCCTTTGAAATCTTTTCGAATCTTTGAAATCTTTAAAATCTTTTTAAAATCGTTTGAAGTCTGTGAAACCTTTACGAAATATTTTGAAATTTTTCTAACATTCTAACTTTTTTTTAAATCCTACTGAAATCTTCAAAATATTCGTGAAATATTATTTGAACTCTCTGAAATCTATTTGAAATATTTTAAAATAAAATTGTTGAGAAATCTTTGAGATCTTGTGGAATGTTTGAGATATTTTGAAATATTTTAAATATTTTGAAGTCTTTTTTTGAAGTCCTTTAAAATCTTTTGAAATCTTCAAAATCTGATATATATATACTAAAAATTGAATTTGGAATAACTTCTGTGGGTTGGGGAAAATGTTATACGAGAAAGTCATAGGACTTGTAGAGGACTTTCCAAGGAACAATTCTGCACGAACACTTTATTCTCATTTTTGTATAACAATTGTTATTGCTGGTCTAGTGAAATATCTACAGGGTGTCCCACCACCTATCAACATGCCGGTACTGAGTGATAGAGGACAAAAAAAGAAACCGAAAAGTCCCCTGGCAAAATTTGATCTGGGCCTTAGTTTCCGCACAGTGAAGCTTCAAAGTTGGGCATAATGAACGAATCAGAATCGAGCTTTGGCGACCACTTGTTTGTCTCATAAGTGCTAAGATAGTGTTCGTGCTTGCGGTTCACTTCAACTCCTGTGAAAATTTCACATCGTTGATCTTTGATTGTTTCTACAAGATGCGAAATTCAAGCCTTTAAATTTTTTTAAATTCTTAGTTGTTCTTGCTAACGTTTAATACCGTCCTTAAAATAACATAACATTTGCTCAACCTAAAAAAAATGAATTTCAATTCAATACAGAAATTTCCTGACATTTCATGTAAGAAAACCAACAAAGATGTTAAAGATGTTAAAAATATTAAAATATTGAAGTCATCAACTCATCAATTGATTACATTTTAAAACTATTATCAACCTAATCAAATAATGCATGACTTCCGGTCACGGAAATTTCACAAACCTAATTAGAACAATTTCTTTGGGTCCTTTTTGATAATAGAATGAGGTACAAATGGTCCCAGTTTGACGAAGATAACATTTATTTAAAGTGGCTAAGTATCAAGAACTTAGAAAATCTTGAAATCAAACTACTTTAGGAATTGCCTTTGGGTGTTCAAAATGTAATTTCATCTTAGATTTTTTTACTTATTCTTAAGAACGAAAGTACATTTCTTTCAACCATGCTTTAATTTTCTTTATTTTGTTACAATGAATGTAACAGGAATTTTGTAATAAATGGAGAACTCTTAGGGGTTCAAGATATGTTATTTCATTTTGTACTTGTTGGTTAATTTATGAAAAAAAAAGTTTGCTTCGTTTCCCGAGCTTTAGATTATTTTATTATTCATGATATATTCTAAGGAGAAAAAGGATGTTTGATTTTCCGAGTTCTTAATTATTTTGCTAGAATAAATATGCAAGACAAATTGTTGGTTATTTTTAAATAATTAAAGATCGCTCCGTCTCCCGAGCTTTAAATTTTTTTAAATTTCGTTCAATTAAATGCAACAAAAATTTTACAATGAATCCAAAAAAATACTTTTGACGGAACAAAATGTGTCTTCTAGTTTCACCGTTGTTGGTTAAGTTTAAAGAACAAAAGTTTGTTTGGATTTCCCAAATTCAATTATCATTAATTTTGTTACAATTAATTTAACATAATTTATGAAAAAATCGCTAAGAATACTTTAGGGGATTCCAAATCTGTTTTTTCATTGTGAGCTTGTTGATTGTTTTTGAAGCAAAAAAGTTCGTTTCGTTTGTCGAGCTAAATTTTGAGCTAAATTTTGAGATGTAACAAAAATTGTGTAAGAAGTTAGAGAGAAGTACTTTTGCGGCTTTTAAATGAGTGTTCTTATTATTAAATTAATGATTTATTTTCAAAAACGAAAGTTTGTTCGGTTTCCTCGGATTCAATTTTTTGTTAATTTTCTTACAATTTTCTTACAATTTTGCTTTTGTAATAATAAATGTATCAAAAATTTGCAACGAATTGCAAAGAATTACTTTTGGGGTTTATAAATGTGTTTTTTATCTTAGACTTTTGTTGGTGAGTTTTGAAGAAGAAAAGTTTGTTAGAATTTCCCATCTTTAACTATTTTTAACTTTATTACAATTAATGTAGCAGAAGTTTTGCAATGAATCGCAAAGAATTACTTTTGGAGGTCCAAAATGTGTTTTCGAATTTTAAACTAGTTGATTATTTTCAAAAAACAAAAGTTCATTTCGTTTCCCGAGCTTTAAATTCTTTGTTTAATTTTGTTACATTAAATGTAACAAAAATTGTGTAGAGAGTTGCGGAGAATTAATTTTCAGGATTTGAAAATGAGTTTCCTTACCTTGGACTTGTTTATTAATTTTCTGGAACAAAAGTTTGTTTGGTTTTCCCGGTTTCAATTTTTTGTTGATTTTGTTACAATAAATGTAACAAAAATTTTGCAATGAATCTCAAAGAATTACTTTCGTTTGGTGCAAAATGTGTCTCTTATTTTAGAGTTGTTATTTAAGTTTAAAGAACAAAAGTTCGTTTCGTTTCCGCATATTTAGATATCTTTATTGTTTTTGTAGCAATACATGTAACAAGAAATTTGCATCGTTAAAAATGTATTTTCTTACCTTAGACTTGTTGGTGAATTTTAAAGATCAAAAGTTTGTTTGGATTTCCCATTTTTTATTTTTTTTTTATTTGTTACAATGACTGTAACACAAAATTTGGTAATGAATCGCAAAGAATTACTTATCGTAGGCTTGTTAATTAATTTTCAATGACAGAAGTTTGTTTTGTTTCTCCGAGTTTTAAGTTACTTTGTTGGTTTTATAAAAAAATTCAGCAAAATTTCTGCGATGAATCACAGAGAATTTCCTTTTGAGGTTTGAAATGTTTTTCCCCATCTTAGACTTGTAGATTAATTTTGAAGAACAGAAGTTCGTTTGGTCTTTTACATTTTGAACATCTTTGTTGGTTTTCTTACATGAAACGTCAGGAAAGTTCTGTATTAAATTGAAATTAATCTTTTTTAGGTTGAGCAAATGTTACGTTATTTTAAGGACGGTAATAAACGTTAGCAAGAACAACTAAGAATTTTAAAAAATTCAAAGGCTTGAATTTCGCGTCTTGTAGAATCAATCAAAGATCAACTATGTGAAATTTTCGCGGGAGCTTAAGTGAACCGCGAGCACGAACACTATCTTAACACTTATGAACAAACAAGTGGTTGCTAAAGCTCGATTCTGATTGGTTCATTATGCCCAACTTTGAAGCTTCGCTGTGCCCAATCTGAGGCCCAGATCAAATTTTGCCAGAGGACTTTTCTGTTTCTTTTTTTGTCCTCTATCACCCAGTATCGGCATGTTCATAGGTGGTGGGACACCCTGTATAATCTATATTTAGAAACAAGCTAACTTCTTAAGAAAAATAATTATTTTAACAATTGTAATTTTTTTAAATAATTGAGAATTACTTTCGAATATTGTTATTTATACCAACAGACCAAAAAATAATATTAGTTTTTTATTAGTTTTATTATAATAGTTTTGGATTTAAGGGCACTTTTCGGGCACAGTTGGGGGATGTGCCCATAAAATTGGTACGCAAAATTCTTCTTCGGAAAGTCCTCTACAAACCCTTTAACATTTCGTAACATTTTCCCATGACCTCAGAACCTATTCCAAAAACCCCAAAAAGTCACTTTTTCCATGTTTTTTTACATGGGAAATTCGAGTGCCCGGATGTATGTATGTATGTATACCATTGAGCCATTTCCCTTTCGGGGTAGGCGTGACACTACCCGATTCGGATAGTATTTCCAGGTGGATAGTTTCTTGTAGTAAAGAACTACAAGTGTGGGCTCACCACACCCACGACGCCAACAGCACGCAGTAGTATTATTCCCGAATGGTCACTCATCCAAGTACTAACCGCGCCCAACACTGCTTAATTTCAGTGATCTAACGAGAACTGGTTTTTTCAGCGTGGTATGGCCGTTGGATGCAACTGTTAAAATAAAAAATTCTAAAAAACATGAAATATTATATTTCGTACTTTGAACCGAATTGGGGGTATCGTTTTCCTCCATAAAAAAGTTATTTTGAACCACCCTAATACAACCTCTAAATATCATTCATCCTTCAATAGTATTGCTGTAACTAATAGGGCGATTGATAAGATATTTCTTCAATCAATTTGAGAAACAGACTTTCAAAACATTTTGAAATCGTTAACGCAGACGAATTCAATTACTCATCGATTTTTTTTAAACCACTGCGATAACTAATGAATGCAATGTCTGATTTTTTGCTACGCAATTTACAATTTTTATTGGAAACTCGTTAATCTGCTAAATTCTCAGTACAATTCTATCAACTTGGTGTAGAAAAAGTAATTGAAATTGTATACGGTGGTAAAAATTTGATATTATAATATTCATTTTTACAATAAGACAATAGCAAGCCATGATATAGCGTCACTATTTCAAGAATTACTATTGTGAATATTAAACTGTGAAGTTACTAAGTTTATTGGAATATGATGATAAATGGTTGAATGATTGTACTTATAGTAAAAGAAAGTTTCTATAATCCCTAAGAAAGACTGTGAAGTTTACAAAACACAATAGTAAAGACATTCTTCCTCTGTTCATTGTACGTATTTATAATTTTTCCAATATGTACGGATGTTCAAAAGCACCTACACAGTGAGTTAAATATGATCATTTCGATATCGTGACAGCGCCATATTTGAGACATCGTATCAACAAAAGAAATAATAATTCTGAACTTTTGCCTCGTCAAATCGCTTAATTTATCGCTCAGTTAAAGATTGTAATAGTTTGTTGCCGAAATTTTTTTTTACAGCTAAAATAGGGATGGCGCCCCTATTCTGCAATCCAACCGAACACGGGTTTCCGGGACAGCAGAACGGACATATTTTCCTGTCATTCAACAAATTGATGAGATTTCAGAATGTTATCATCCTCATGAACCTCAGCGTATATGACGCCATACAGCACTGAATTTCCTATTTTGAGTAAGAATTTTCGCAAAGCACCACTACATTCAAATGTTTTTCCTCTCATTGCACCTACCCATTGGAAACGATAATTTTTCTTACCTATTTTGCAACTTATGTTATTTAAATTGCTGGTTATTGCAATTACGGTTTTATTATTTAATTCGTGAATATCACTTTTTCCTAACTTCAATCTGCTATCAGGAATATTAATCGGCTATATCCTAGATTGCCATCGAACTCTTGTGAAGATCAAAATTCTGCCAAATTTGACAACCAATATATTGTTTATTATTACAGAAAATATCAATATTTTCCTGTTTATTAAAAACATGCCTTTTAAATTATAATTAATTAAAAGTCTAATCTACTCAATGAAATTTATATAAAATATTAATAAATAGCTGTAGTATTTTAACTGTACTAAGGTAGCATGATAATTTGTCATGTAATTTAAGACTAGAAATGGGTAAATGGGAAACTGAGTAACTGGTTCGATATTATGCAAGGCGTAAAACAAGGATGCGTTATGTCCTCATGGCTATACATCATATTTATGGATAAGTGTCTAAGAACGTCCCTCTTCGACGAAGAAGGTGTAGATCTCGAAACGGTGAAGGTGCGTGGGTTAGCTTTCGCAGATGATAAGATTGTTATGGCAGAATCAGTGGAGGACTTGCAAATAATTTTGAATAAACTTAATACAAGCATGAAGAACATGGGCCTCAATATTTACGTAAATAAAACAAAAATCATGGTATTTGAAGGAAAAACTGACAAAAAAATGTGCAACATTGTCCTAATGACAAGAGATTAGAACAAGTAGACAAGTACGTATATCTGGGTAGCCTATTCACTAGCGACGGAAAAATAGATGGAGAGCTAGATAGGCGCATAAATAAGGGAAAGCAGGTTATCGGTAGAGCAGGGTCCATTCTCAGAAATAAAAACATATAAAAAAAAGCTAAAATGGCCATACATAATTCCCTATTCGTACCGATCGTACTACACGGTAGCGAGACATGGACCTGTCAAAAAAAGGACAGGAGTAAAATTAACGCGATTGGCATGAAACCTCTGCGCACGATATGCGGGAAAACACTGATGGACAAACTCCGAAACAAGATAATCCTTAAAGAATGTGGTGCAAAAGAGACAATAGTTGACACATGGGAAAAAAATCAGTTGAGATGGTTCGGTCATCTTGAAAAAATGTAAGATGAACGACTGACCAAACAAGTGTATAAAGGTGAAGTAAATGTGTGATGAGCTCACACTAGTAGTTATTTACTACAAGAAACTATCCACCTAGAAACACTACCCGAATCGGGTAGTGTCACGCCTACCCCGAAAGGGAAATAGCTTAATGGTATACATACAAATGGCAGAATGCCCAGAGGTAGACCGCCGAAAGAATGGTTCGAATCTGTGAATAAGACATTAATCCGAAGAGACATGAGAAGCCATACAAACACGAGAGCTTACATGAAAAAATGCATGGACGTGAAGGAAGCTAGAGTAGTATGCCAGGACAGAAAAGCGTGGCGACAAATAGTTTGTAAACAGAGTGAGAATAGAGTGAATGACACCTGAAACAAAGACCTTGGATACTGATGGGCCCAAGTGGGGAACCACACATAACAATTTTGTGAGGCTCTTCACTTGGGGTGATCGCTAGAGAGATTGATCAGCAACCTAGGCCGGAGCAGTGTTGCGGAGTGAACGTGTCATTTGAATAAATAACACAAGAATTACAGATCAATCTAAAATATCTATACCTAACACCTATATACCTATCTACCTTATACCTATATACCCACTACTTCCAAACCGAGCAAGTCACGCCTACCTCGAAAGGGAAATGGCTTAATGGTATAATAATTACTATAGTTTCTCCGTGATATTGAATATAATTTCTCTATTTTTTATTCTTATTAAACTCTTAATTAGAGGAATTTGAATAAATTATTGTTTTTAAATCAACTAAAATTGGTGTGAGATTTTTGTTTATCTTTAGAAATTCTGTTCCCTAATTTAACCTTGTCACTTCAGGAGCACACAATAATTATGCAACATGTATTCAAAGGGGTGGAAGGTTTAAATTTAGCATCACGGAATACGGTAGGAGCGAAAAGTTAGGGGAAAGTGGCAAACCATTTATACATGGTGAAAGGGAGTTAAAAATAAGCAAAAAAAACTTTACGTAATAAATGGGGAAGATCCCTTCCTAGAATCTGGGACAAGTCAAGAACTTGAATTCATGTGCACTACTCAACCCCATTCTAAATGGGCTCTGGCAAGACCCAGATCAAAGTTTCTATTTTCAGTAATATACTTTAATATAGTTCATAAAAATTAAATTAAACCATGGAACTGTATAAATATTCAACTTCTTTTGGTGGGGCGTTAGGCAGTTGTCCTTTTCAAAGCTTTAGATTGGGAAAAAACAATAGAAATCCTGACTTTAGAAAAACTTGCGTGTTGCTTTGAAAAAATCGTTAAATCCCCGTTTAGTGTGCCATTAGGTACACATGTAGATTTCTATATGGGCATTTTATAATTCAATACAATTTTTCATTTTTTTTAAATTCTTTTGATTCACTCTCTATAAGAGGAATACTGCAATTTAATATTCAATACATCGACACTTAGAGAAAAAATTTAATTCTTAGAGAAACAAGCAGTCACCGAAGATTCTTCGACGAACCGAAGGTTCGTCGGGATTCGCGAACGAGCCAATATTTTAGATATTGGCAGCTCACGTCGAATCATCCACGTGAAAAGTGGATAAACCAAAGAGAATGTCCGCGCACCTTGATTGAGGTAGAAATACGATTTGTTGAACTAACCGAATCGACCCTTGGGGCCTCGAATACTCATGAGCAAAAGTTTTAAAATCAAAGTGAACAATTTTTTATCCAAGGATTTCTCCTATCTCCATCTTTTTGATCACAGTAAGAAATTATAGAAATTTTGGTATTTATATAAAAGCAAACAAGTTTTATTTGAGTCACTCAAAAAAAGATATTTATTATTATTTTAATTCAAAGCAATCATTAATATTTTCAGAATACTTAAAAACGCGAGTTGCAAACTGTTTTCAGGATCTTGTATTTAAAAAATAGCTAAGGATATGCTATGAATTTCAATGGCAGATTCCATATCATACAAATGTGATGTAATGAATGTAATGTAACGTAATGTAATATGTATAATGAATTCCAAATGCAATTTAATCGGAAAGTCGTTGAGTTATATATATATACGCAAATAGGGAACTCACAAGGAAGGTACCCCAGATGTCCGTCGCTGATTTGATTCTCCCTGATATATGTTGCAGTACTCAAAAAACTAAGCGACACGTATTTTTTTTATCTGCGGAAAATCATTTTAAGGGGGTGAAAGAGCCCCTCAAAGATAGGGGTCGCAAGTGTCTTGTGTCAAGTGTCAAGTGTTTTGTGTATAAAAACAAAATTGATTTCGACCAAACCTACGGGAAAAGTTTCCTCGTAATGAAAGATGAGAAACTTAATTTTTCAAACATAAAAAAAATAAAGGGGATAAACCACCCCTACATATTATTAAAGTTGTGCTGAAAATTGCTAAATTCACCGGAAGAAATTTAAAAAATATATATTTTGCTCTTCAGAAAAAAATAAAGTTGACGTGTTTCGCCAAAAAAAAGTTGTAATAAAATTAATGGGGGTAGCTACCCCTAAACAATTTTTATTTTATACCTATGATAATATATACTTTCCATACACAAAGACAATTGCGAAAATAGTTTGATAATGAAGGAAGTAAAATAGAGTCCATCCAACATGAACAAAAAATTCAGGCGGTGGTGAACCACCCCCCAATTATGTAGAAAATAGCTAAATAAGTCTAAAATCGAGCGAAAAAATCTAAAGAAAATACGTGTCGCACGCAAAAAAGAGAGGATGAAGGTATTTATGTATTTTAAAGAAAAAAAGAGCATTGGAGAGGGCAACTACCCCAGAATTGTTTTGTATATTAACCTTTATAATTAAATTTTGTGCGCATTATTTTCAAAGTTTGTTTAATTTTAAGGTATGCGATCTGTTGTAAACGAATCACATTGTTTTTGTCGCAAGATAAAATTTATCACAGAAAGTACAATAATAGAATAGCTGAAAACGAATATTGAATCTTTCCTGTTTGTTCCTGTTGGAATAATTTTAAAATGTACACTTTTATCTAATAAATTAATATTTATTTTATCTTGCGAAAAAAACAGGGTGATTCAAACTAGGATAGAAACTGGTCCGTGCAAAGATTACACTGGAAAATAACAGCAATGACGTGAATAACGTACGAAAACTTGCGATATAAGAACCCCAGAATCCGAAAGAGGATTCAGTCTAGTTTTCAACGCCGTTATTCTGCCCTAATTCATTTACAATTAGTTCTGTCCAGTCTAGTTTTCAACACTGTTACTTTGCTCGAATTCTATCGAACCGCTCACTTCAAGTTGCAATTGTTGCACTCTGTTCAAATTTAAAACGATTTGTTCATTCAAAAAATTCTGCGTGCGTAAAGTCACTTCGAAAATTCTGTGAAGTTCCGGAACGGGGACTCACATTCATCCAGAAAACCAGGAACATCAGAATCCCTAACCTGATGTTCTTGGTGTAAAAAATCATTAAATTTTAAACAATTCTTTGACAGATATCATTATTATTCAAAGTTTGAAGAATAAATCTTCGATATACTGTCTAAAACTCAAAAGATTGTAAATTTGACCTGAACGTACCATTTTTGTCTATAAAATATGTATACTTTTTGATGATTCTAATAATTCTTTTGTATAAAAATAGTTTGGGGGTGGTTACCCTCTGCAATGCTCTTTTTTCTTAAAAACACATAAATACCTTCATCCTCTTTTTTTGTGTAACACGTATTTTCTTCGGATTTTTTGCTTGAAATCAGTCTTATTTTGCAATTTTCTACATAATTGGAGGGTGGTTTACCCCCGCCTAAATTTTTATTCATGTTCTACGGACTCTATTTTACTTCCTTCGTTATAAAACTATTTTTCCAATTGTCTTTGTGTATGGAAAGTATATATTATCATAGACACCAACTAAAAAGATTTTAGGGGTAGCTACACCCATTTATTTTTAAAAAAATTTTCTGGCGAAACACGTCAACTTTATTTTTATCCCAAGTGCAAAATATATACATTTTAAATTACTTTCCTATGTATTTAGCAATTTTCAGCATATTTAAGAATATGTAGGGGTGCTTTACCCCCGCGTAATTTTGTTATTCATCTTGGATGGACACTATTTTACTTCCTTCGTTATCAAACTAATTTTCCATTTTTGTTGCGTCTGGAAAGTATATACTAGCACAGACACAAAATAAAAAGTGTTTAGGGGTAGCTATCCCCATTAATTTTTTCACCATTTTTTTTTTTTTGGCGAAACGCGTCAACTTTATTTTCATCTGAAGTGCAAAATATATACATTTGTATTTTTTTCTGGTGAATTTAGCAATGTTCAGAACATTTAAAAATATTTTGGGGTGGTTTGACCCCGCGTAATTTTTTTATTCATGTTGGATGGACTCTATTTCACTTCCTTCGTCATAAAACTAATTTCCCAATTTTTTTGTTTATGGAAAGTATACATTATCATAGACACCAATCAAAAAGTGTTTAGGGCAGCTACCTCCATTCCTTTTTTTTACAATTTTTTTTGGGCGAAACACGTCAACTTTATTTTTGTATCAAGTGTAAAATATATATATTTTTAATCTTTTCCGGTGAATTTAGCAATTTTCAGCACATTTAAAATATGTAGAGGTGGTTTACCCCCGCGTCATTTTTTTATTCATGTTGGATGGACTCTATTTTACTTCCTTCGTTATCAAACTAATTTCTCATTTTTTTTGTGTCTGGAAAGTATATATTATCATAGACACAAAATAAAAAGTGTTTAGGGGTAGCTATCCCCACTAATTTTTTTACAACTTTTTTTTTGGCTAAACACGTCAACTTCATTTTTGTCTCAAGAGCAAAATATATATATTTTAAATTTCTTCCGGTGAATTTAGCAATTTTCAGCACAACTTTAATAATATGTAGGGGTGGTTTACCCCCTTCATTTTTTTTGTTTGAAAAAATTATGTTTCTCATCTTTCATCACGAGGAAACTTTTCCAGTAGGTTTGGTCGAAATCAATTTTGTTTTTATACACAAAACTACACAATCGACACTTGTGACCCCTATCATTAAGAGGCTGTTTCACATCCTTAAAATGTTTTTCCGCAGATAAAAAAAAATACGTGTCGCTTAGTTCTTCGAGTACTACAACATATATCAGGGAGAATCAAATTGGCGACGGGCACCTGGGGTACCTTCCTTGTCAGAAGACATTAAGTGAAAGATCAACAATAATGGAGACTATCAGATTCGCATAATTTCTTCTGGAGCTCTCGCGTGGGACATTGTATAAGGGAATTATCGGTATGATCTATACTTGGGATTAATCCTTACATGGCCATCCAACTACTTGTCAGAACGGCAGAAACGAACGCCTGCGAGGATCTATAGATCAAACTTATCAAAGATAATCAAGATCGAAGAGAGGCTAACATGAACAGCCAATAAATCTATGACCTACGATGCTTGATAGTTTCAGGGTAATAAGCCATAGATGAAAATAATAACAAATACAATTTGCAATCTTGATCTTTCAGTGTATTAAAATATAGAATGTGGAAGATCAATAAGGTATCGAAAAATCAAGTAGGAAACTTATGAAAGTGAACTGAGCCAAAACGGAATGACCTAAGAATGTTTCTTTGTCTTCCTTTTTGATTGAGACTCATTTTTTTGTGAAATTTTGAACGATAGACGAAATGAAAACGTCGAATCCTTTTATCAATTACAATTTCCAATATATGAATATCCTTTCTATAGAAAGGACATTCGTATTTGAAAAGAGCACAGAGATGGGAAACCGAAGAAAAAGACAGTGAATTTATTTATACCGTGAGTTTCTTCAACTTTAATTAAAGAAGAAAATATTCAGAAAATATATAAATTTAACTTTACGTATTAGCATAAAAGTATATGATTTAGAACAGCTTCGATTTTAAATTCATTAAAATCTCTATAATTCCAATTCAAGATTACACAATTTTAAATATTAGGCACTTCAGATTTTTGATTTTTTCAGTTTGTCAGTTTACAAATTTGATTTGATACATTTTCAAGTTCAAAATGATTCAAATGTAAACCCCTAACAATAAAATCGGTTAACTTTTAGGGCCTTGAATTTGAAATTTCTCAACTTTTAATTTTGAAACTATAAAAATTAAACAACGAACAAGTCAGTTTGCTGCTTTTGTTCTTGTTTTATGAAAAATCATCTTTCCCATTTTTGTCGTTTTTTATAAATAAGCCGCTTTCATTTACTGTTATTCTTTACGTTTTAAAGATTTTTTCACTTTCTTCTTATTTTTCAACTTTTGCTTCCCTTTTTCCATACTAACAAAATACTGTATTACCATAAATATACTCTTGTAAGATTTCCGCTATTAACCTTCACAAAAACATCTCTTAATATTTTTTTGAACAATATACATATTTCTCAATTCTCACTAATAAGATCGACGTAAATAAAACGAATAAAAATGTACGTAGAAAAATTATGTTAGGATCACTGACACTTAAGTTGCGATTCGATAGAAGTCCTTCAATTCTAATAATTAAAAAAATTCTAATTTCAAAATTAAACTGTCAATAGTAAACAAAATGTAAGAAATTCTATTGGCGTAGGTAAGATATGTACAGTAATCGGAAAAATGATATCTAACTTTGGAAACAACCCTATTTATAAGTCAGCGTCCATTAATTAGGTAAGGCTTTTAAGTGGGTTGTGGAGCAGACAAATCTTAACCCTGTCAAAGTTACAAATACCCAATACTATATATCCCACGATCTACCACTGCGTTTTAACACGCTATTAAATTTTGCGTTATGTATAAAATCACGTGTACAATTTATAGAAAGGATTTCAATTCTAATTATAAACACTTCATAAATTTGATATACAGTTCATAAATATGATTATGCAAAGGTGGATGTAATGTTTTGTGTATTAGTCAAACGCAGAATTGAAGTGAAACAAAAGTGCGTATCTAGATGTTCCCATGTCAGCGTTATGGATATAGTGCATAAGGACATATATAGAGTGCGGGAAAGCCAGTCATGTTACAATGCCAGAAAAGGAAAGAACAAAACGATATATATATATATATATATATATTTATTTATTTATATATATTCTATATAAAACAATACGGTATATAAATGCAGGAGCTCTCAGTCAACTGGCTATACGCGTTCATCTCGTCAAGAGCATGATTATTCTATGGAAGAAAGGTGACCAAAGAAAGGTTGATAATGACACATAATTTTATCAAATTAATGAGAATGACGATAGTGCTTTTATACAATGGAAATATTTTTCTACTCACAGTGCATCGAGCAGTGCTTTTTACAAAAATTAGAATATTTTCATAATAAGCTAGTATTTTCCAACTCTACTTCGTGGAATCGTTTGAGGATATATTCACTAGTTATGTTAAGCTCAACAATGAGCTTTGATAACAATGATTTATAAAATTGGGAAAAAGATTTTTATACTTAACCGTAACTAATTTCAGAAGAGTAAAGGCGAATTTTAGAAAAAAATATTTCAGGTTAAAAGTGTTTATTCGACAATAGTTATTTAGAGTTTTGTATTTTTGCTTTTTGCAATTATTATTCAATCCATATATTGTCGAGCTCATTTTATTCCTTAAAAGATCCTCCACAAAATACAAATTTCTTTGGTATGTTTTTATTTACACATTTATTCAGGGATCAAACAATTCTTATTCTTATTATTAATATTTTTTTAATGAATGATTAAAAATAAAAACCTACCAAAGAGATCTGTAGCGAATCTTTCAAGAAATAATATGAGCCCTAAAACGTTAAGATTGAATCAGAATTGAAATTTTCACCTTGAAAGAAAGTAGAAACATAAAACTCTAAATAACAATTTTTATGTGAGCAATTTTAACGTTTAATATTGTTTCTAAAGTTCGCCTTTAGTTCTCTTCAAAAATTAGTTACGATTAGGCATGTGAATATTTTCCCCGATTTAATCAATCATTTTTCACAATGCTAATTTTTGACCTTGAGATAACTAGTGATCACTCTTGAAAGTTCTGGTTCGATCTTAAAGTTAAGCAGTGCTTCCCTCGGTTACAATCGGATGAGGACCCTTGAACTAACATTACAAATACTATACATATATACTTTCATCAATGTAGGTACCGGGTTCAGGATAAATGATAAATGAAATATATATAAAATACGGTAGACAGGTACTCATTTCCGAAGTGAAGTAATTGATAAGTGTTAATTGTAATAAAATACATGAGATTTAAAAATAAAAAAATCATTTTTTTCAACAGAAACTTAATGAATTTTTCGTTTGAAACATTATTTTTATAATGTTATATTACAGTGAGAACAAGTCTTTGAGTAATTCAATTAACGTTAACTCATAATTTGAACACCACATAACCGTTATAGAAGGTTTCCGCTTCCCAGACTCAAAGTCTATCATGAAAATAATGTAATTCTCGATTGAAACTCACTTTTGCGTGAAATTACGATATGAACGAGTTTAAAAATGTTTAAACGGTGCTGTAAGATATTTAGAAATGAATTACAATAACCGTTCACTTTGGAAGGTTAATTAATTAAGATGTTTTTCACATCATTATTATTATAGCATCAAGCCAAGTCCCTTCCGAGGTAAGCGTATATTACATACACTTATATATTCAATTATTTCTGATGATACGAATGAAAAATACCATTGATAATTTCAAAGATACTATAAAAAGTAGAATTCCTTTTTTTTAAGAAATCATTTTTTGCAGGTATTACTTTAAATTCGAGGTGTTCTGTTTTTAAAAACGATAAATTCATGTTGTTAGACTGTATTTTCAAGCCTCCTTTTAATACTTTAAATAAGTCCTGAAATGTTCCCTTTTCTTTAAAGTCTACATTTTTCCATTCATGCAAATAATTTTATTATATATGTATTTGGGAATAGCTTTAATTTACGTTTAAACTAAAGCAATAAAAAAAATTTAGTGATGAGGTATAAAAATCTAAAAGACAAAATCAAGCAATTTTTCCGTGATGCATACATAATGCCTTTTATATTCTCACATCTTGCAAAGTTAAAAATAGAATTAATTTAAACAAAAAAAGAGATGATCATGAATTTAAACAGAAAAATATTTCCTGTACAAGGAAAAAATGGTAATATTTAATTAAAGCTTTAAAATTATTCTAGCAAATGTATGTGAAAAAGTAATGAAACTCTTTAGTTATACTTAATTGTACTTCAATTTTGGTTCACTTTTCATTTCTTATTAAGAGACCATCTGTTGTTCAATTTATTAAGTTCCCTTACTTGTGTGGTTGATTCTGAACTAATCTATTCAGATTATTACATTTTTAAATAGGAAAATAAATAATCCGAAAAATCACACGTTTCTAAAAATGGCTAATTTCAAAACATCCTTCAAACAATATTTAAAGAGAAAAATATCTTTCAATGAATTGAGGTGAAATATTTATGCATTAATTGAAAGAAATCTTAGTGGTATTCATAGGCAACCCTGCAGATATGGAATGAACCTTGAGCTTAGTGTCTCATGAGCCATCCTACGAGTCATTTTATGCACCAAAATCAGAGTATAAAAAAATCCACAAATCAAAATTAGGCTTCGAAACTACCTTCTTTTTAGGCTCATTAGAGACAGATATATAACAAAGGCAAACAGAGGGAGAAAAGGGAAAGAGTTAACCAAAACCAACCTCTCACTCTTTCCTTATTATTTCCCTGTCTTTTTGATAATACTGGGGATCAACATGTTTCGAAGCCAATTTAGACTTCCTCATCTGGGATTATTTATAAGAAACCAACCGGTATAAACAATTGAAATCCACATTATTAGAATCTATATCTCGAGTTACATGTATAATATCTAAACAAAACATAGAGGCTATTATAAAATTTATTCTGCTATAATTCGCCATTCTTTGAGGAAAATTGATTTTCATTTAGGGTGAACGTACCACTAGTCGGACAAATAACGTTTACACATTTTTAAGTCAAGTTTCATTAGGATGAAAAAAAGTTTTTCTGGAAAAACACGGTAAAAAATTTCCGTGAAAAAGTCACGAACTAGTAATAAGTCTCAAAAATTCTTTATATTGATATGATAATTTTACAAAAAATTGAACATGAAAGTAAAATTGTATCTATAAGTTTAGCGAGATTAGAATTTCAAGACAATGTTTACATTTTTATGATATCAAATAGACAAGCAAATTTTGTTTACTATTTGGAATAATAATTTTCTCTAAAAACAAGTAAATGATAAACTATTTCATAAAACTTATGACCATGTTTTACTTTTCTCCTGACATTAATCTTCCGAGTTCAAAATGACGCACGCTACAGGTCGGACAAGCTGTCCGATCTCTAAGTAAATTAAAAAACATCTTAGTTCGGACAGATTAAAAATCTTTAAATATACAGAGCCGGCTAGATTTGTCAATCCACTGAAATATCCTATTAAAAACATGCCTCTCTTTTTTCCTTGTTATCACAGAAATATATTAAGTTACAAAGATAAAAAAAAGAAAAACTTTTCCGTTTTTCACCAATTTTCCATTCTCAGCTTCCACTTTTTGCTTGCTTCAGGGAATTGAACGGAAAAATTGAAACTTTTCATAATTAAACTCTAAATTCTCCTCTTTACAATGAATCTGAGAACATAGTGAAATATTTGCTGGTTCCTGAATTATCATGAAAAATGTGGAAGCATGCCCAATCCGAAAATTGGTTCGTCAAGCGGCAGTCGAACTTCCATATTTTGTTAAGACATGGGAAACAACATTTTAGAATATTCTCTAAGACTCCAAGTTTCAGAACTTTTTAGAATATTCTGAAATGCTTTGAAATGTACAAACATTTTCCGGAATTATTTCATTGCTCTCTTATCTTGGAATAATCCAGAAATTATTAGAGTTTTCCAGAATGTTTTGTAATGTTTTAAATTGCTTGAGATTTAGAATGTTCCGGAATATTCTAGATTGCTTCATAATGTTGCAACATTATGGAATATTCTGAAATACATATTTTAGAATGTTTGCCAATGGTGTAGAACGCCCTCTCTCTCTGTCTCAGATTTTAGATTTTATAATAATGCATATAAGATTTGTCTTGGATGGAATATTAGGTATGAGGCTAAACGAAACGAAACATTGTGCTAAATACTAATTCAATCTTTCCTGCAAAAAATTACGTCAAATCAACGCCTACAATTGCCCTCATTAGCTACAAGCGCTCCGGAAAAGTAGCCCCCATAATCGAATTTTCGCCAAGGGCATCAGATTAATACCACATATACCCACTAATGACATCGTCCGCACATGCGATTCGAATTGCGCGCCTCCAGGCTGAAGTTGAAGCGCGCGAGTTTTAAATTGCGGGAACGCGAGACTCAATAGAAAATAAAAAGGAGACTCAATAGGAAAGGAAAAGGAATAAAAAGTTGAAGCGAGAAAGGCCGTTGGAAGCACTTTGACTTGTCGAACCGCAAGGTGGACTTTACGGGCCCTTGGGTTAGTCAGCCCTTTGGCCATGCGCCACGAAGTTGAAGTGGAATCCGTAGCTCCTCTGTGGTCTTTATAACGAAAGAAACCACGGCGGAAGGTTCGTACGGAGTAAATACAAGTCATGCTCCGGGCGCACATTCTTCTCAGAGGTTCTCCGAAGTGGCTGAACTCGGAAATATGCTATGAAACGCAGTCTGAGGATCGACTTGAAGATGAAAAATTAGATTTTGATGACCTGGGTCACACACAACAGACACATAATGGAATTTAAACCTGTTTGAATTGGGCTCTTTTAACTTCGAGATAATTAGAAAATCAATGGATTAGTTGGTATTCGAATACATTTTCTATTAGGAAAATATCATGAACAAAGGGGAAATTAGAATAGCACCCAATCTGAGAAATTATTCAGTGTTATTATTTTTATACAGTTAACAATTTTTTATTATGACTTATGCTAATTAAACATTCTTTTAATTTGGAAGTTATTATGCTTGAATGGTTCCATTGGGAACATTTTCAAATGAAAAACATTTAATTTTGAATTCCTATAGTTCCTAAAATTGTTTCATTTTCGAGATGTGTGTTTTACAAATGACTTTCTTCATTTATTATTGTGTAAGTCGACAAACTAAAAATTCAATAACATACAATTTTCCACATTTGTTAAAATTGTTTCATTTTACGGTCTTCCACTTTGAAGTTATTCCAGCCGGTTACAAAACTCTCTAGATTTGACGTAAAGTCACTGATATTCTTTTAACAATTATTAATGAATTAAGAAGCATGATGATAAATGGAATTTTTGAAATATAGATTAGATATACGGAGAATGCGATGTATGGCAAGGTCCTTTCATTTTTCTTCAAGGGAACTTAGAAAAGGCTTTATTTTTAAATCGTCTCAGTGCCAAGTAGCAATATGTGCCTCAGGCTATTCTACATTTCTGCGGCCCTGGATCTTACACAGAATCTAGCTCCGAAAGCCTCAGGCGAAAGAACACGGTCTTGAAAATTCTCGGGTTTAAGACGGAATTCGCACCTTACCACAATGCTGTTTATAGAACTTGTTCTTAGCGGTGCAATCTGGATGAAGATTAATAATCACAATAAGCAAACCATGGTTTTCTAACCATGGCCCTAACATCCTTAAGGCTTTCAATAAAAAATATTGGGTACTTCCTTCTCAAAATTGTAGCTTTTAGTTGAGAAAATCGTGAGGAGGATGTGGTCTCGTTATACTGTGATTATTCACTGGAAAGGTGAAGCAAATTGAAAATGTATATATACAAATTTTCACATAGAAATTTGACTGAAAATTAAAATATACACAATTTTACTTCCTATCTGTGAATCAAAATAGTATTATCCAATATTTAATTTCCTTATCTACATAATGTATTCTCCACTTAAAGAAACAGTACAAAATTTATATAATTTTTGTTACAAACATTATTTTGGTTTTAGGTGTCGAATTGATATATCATTCTTCTATTATTCAGAGTCAACTTCTCGGAATGATTATCAATGAAGATGCAACTCACGATGATTTCTAGTTAATCAAAGAGCAATTGTTCTGGCTCGAGTTTTTCGATGTAAAGTTACCATATATCATGCAACTGATTTGATGAGTCGATTATTTTTTCATGTATATTTTTTAATCGCAGAAAAATCTTTGTATCGATATAAGGAAATATTGAAAAGCATTCCTATAGATAGACTATGAGATCTAAAATGAAGATAAGATCTTAAATTGAAAACCTTATAGCAATATGCAGCTATATATCTTAGTTGTATTCTAATATTGTATACATGTGAAACAAAAGTAAGGACCATCATAATTTTTTCTTGCAAATAGTGAAATTTGTTCATGATTTTTTTTTACACGGAAAAAAAAAAGTTCATTAAACTTTCTTGAAGTATTACAAGAGTCGGGGATGAGAGCGAACCTTGAACAAATTTTCTATATTCTGTATAACTTTCAGGATTTAATATAGAACTAACCTAGAATAACTCTACAAGAATTCTGTAAACTTTATATTGAACTTCGATTTGAAAAAGTTTAATAAAATATATAGAGAAATTCATGAAAGAATGCTGAAAACTTTCGTAGAAATCACAATTGAGGTATTGAAAGTTTGTAATCACATAATTATAAGGTTTAAATACCTCAATTCAGTCAAATGTATAGAAAAAATCTTCAAAAAATGTTGAAAAATCTCATAGAAATTCGATTCGAAGTATTGAGTGTTTGTGAACTACTTCAATCGAAGATCTATAGACTTCAGTTCTTTAAAATGTAGCTGCGCAGTCGCTACTGTGCGCAGGCAGCGACTTTTCCGCATGGCTCCCGCGTGAAAAAAAAGAATTCAAGTCTTAGAGAACATTAGCACGCGTTGAAAATTGAAATATTAAGTTTGCCAATAACCGACACATCTCTAAATGGTGAATCCACTACCCGGGTGCACCGGAACGTGCACCAGGTCGTTCAAGACGTCATCTACGAGAACTTTTTTAGAATCTAAATTGTATCAATAGCCAAAATAACTACCAAAGGTGAGTCGACGATCAGGATGCACCGGAACGTGCACCAGGTCGTTTGGCACGTATTCTACGAGAACTGCTTTAAAATTCAAATTGTGTCAACATCCAAAATAATTAAGTGTTGAGTCGACGATCCGGGTGCACCGAGTCGCGCACCAGGTAGTTTAGCACGTATTCTACGAGAACTTTTTAGAAATTTGAATTGTTTCAACCGCCAAATTAACTACCGTCGACTCACCATTGGTAGTTATATTTTGGTAGATAAACCTCAAGATTTCTAAAGAAATCATCAAGTCAAGCTTCCTTCGATCGTTTTTTTATATTAAGAAAATATGAGAGAAAATAAAGTTTTCATATTTTTGTTTCGGTCTTACGATCCATTTAGAAAAAATTTAAAAACTAAATCGAGTCAAAATTCCTTTTTATTGACGTTTTGGCCCCATCTGTGGGCCTTCATCGACACAAACATCTTAAAGAATAATCGGAGTCAATCATAAATATACGTCGAAGCGAATGACAACATTTTAAAATTTTGTGAAGTCAGATATCATTCTGAAGTTTTAAAAATCATTATGAAGTTTGTAAAAAAAGTATTGGGAAACTATAAAGTCCAAGGAACTTTCCCAATATGTTAAAAAAAATTCATATTTTGTACTTAAAATACTGTGAAACAGCTAACAAACTGATGTTTTTTTACAAACTTCATAGTGATTTTTAAAACTTCAGAATGATCTGACTTTACAAAATTTTAAAATGTTGTCATTCGCTTCGACGTATATTTATGATTGAGTTCGATTATTCTCTAAGATGTTTCTTTCTGATGAAGGCCCACAGATGAGGCCGAAACGTCAATAAAAAGGAATTTTGACTCGATTTTTGTTTTAAATTTTTTCTAAATGTATCGTAAGACCGAAATAAAAATACGAAAACTTTGTTTTCTCTCATATTTTCTTAATGGTAGTTAGTTTGGCTATTGACACAATTTAGATTCTAAAAAAGTTCTCGTAGATGACGTCTTGAACGACCTGGTGCACGTTCCGGTGCACCCGGGTAGTGGACTTGCCATTTAGAGATGTGTCGGTTATTGGAAAACTTAAGATTTTAATTTGGCTGCGTCTAGTCGTCCCGAATTTCGGGACGAATAGCCGGAAATCAAGATAAATGCTAGTCATCCCGAAATTCGGGACGACCAGCCTATTTCTACCATTTGGCTCGTCATCCCGAAAATAATGCACTATATTAATTCTACTCTTTTTAACTAGACCAAAATGACCAAAATTGACAATCCTATTTTCTACCTTCGGCTAGTCGTCCCAAAAATAATGCATTTTAGGAAATTTCTCGTTTCAACTAGATAAAAATCACAAAAAATGTTAATGACCCCGAAATTCGGGACGACTAGCCTATTTTCAACATTTGTCTAGTCGGCCTGAGAATAATGCACTTAATTAATTTTACTGCTTTCAACTAGACCAAAAATACTGAAAATGACTAGACTATTTTCACTATTTGGCTAGTTGTGCCGAAAAAATGCTAATACTGTAATTATGGGCAAGATTACGATATCCGTGGGGGCTTTCCGACCCCACGCCACGAGGCGTTGGAAAAGAGGTAGGGGGTGTGAACTTACATTATTTCTGTGACTAGTCACAGGGGTACCTTTCCGCCCCCACGAGGCATTGGAAAAGGGGTAGGGCTGTTACCTTACATTATTTTTGTGACCTGTCACAAGGGTGCCTTCCCGCCCCCACGAGGCGTTGGAAAAGGGGTAGGGGTGTTACCTTACATTTTTTCTGTGACTAGTCACAGGGGTGCCTTCCCACCCCCACGAGGCGTT
>CAKNXH010059980.1:0-41446 GCA_932178445.1 Andricus quercusramuli | reverse complement strand
CAACTACTAACTAATGTCAACCAAAATAAGTACTCTTGAACAATAATAAATTATAAACTATTCATTTTTAATTTTCATTTCATTTCATTTTTTTTTAATTTTTCATTTTCATTTCATTTTATTTTTTTCATTTTTCATTTTCATTTAATTTCATGTTTTTTCATTTTTCATTTTCAAAAATCTCATTGTCTGAAATCAGGGTTTATTTTTAAATTTAATTTAAACCAAAAATACGAATCATCAATAAAAGAGTTAAATTTTCAATCAAGACAGATTTTTTAGTCTAAAAAAAGATCAATTTTTTAACAAAAAAGATGAATTTTTAATCAAATATACGAAGTTTCAACCTAATTGTTGAATTTTCAACAAAAAACATTCATTTTAATAAAAAAGGGAACAGTTAAACTTCCAGTTCAAAAAGACGAATTTTCAACAACATAGTTCAATCTTTAACCAAAAAATATGATTTTTCAACAAAATAGTTGAATTTTCAACAAAACAATTATATTTTCAACCAAATAGTAGAGTTTTTATTTGAAAGCGATGTATTCTCAACCCAAAATATAATAATAGATTTTTCATTTGCAAAGAATTAACTTTTAACCAAGCAAGATTAATTTTCAACCAAAAAATATGACTTTTCCAAAACCAAAATAATGAAAACTTGAATTTTGCTGCGATCAGAAGTAAATCCCCGGCTTTTAAATTAAATTCCCGGTTTTTTTCCGGTCAATAAAATTCTCTATCATTTCCCGATTTCCCGGTCAAGTCGCCATCCTGAAAATGGTCAACTTTTTGAAAATCGAACGAGAAAAATGAACAATTGACCGGGAGAAACCCAGGAAATGACCGGAAATTTGCAATCATCTATCGGATAGATATCCTGTTAATTAAAAAATGTATAAAAATTGTAATACCGAGTGTTGGAAACGACATGGGAGAAGAAGACGAAGGGCTCGATGAGGAGTCTGTCGTTAAGCTCCCGGTGGTCTCGTTCTCATTCGAGGAGCTAGATGTGTCTGTCGTTTTTGTCGAGTCGTAGGTGGAGGAGGTTTCGTTACTCATATCAGTGCTGGTGGTCGGTGATGCTTCATGGCAACACTCCAGAAAAGTTGGATCCCAGGGCTTCCCAAATGTGAACTTCAATGCACAACCTTGGCCCCTTGATCCTGTTAAGATACCTAAATCGAAAAATCTCAAATTATTCTCACTTTCGAATTTAAAACTCGCATTGCAGTAAAAGCAGACTTCGCACCCAAAAATTCTCTTAAACCAGGCAAAATATAATAGGGGAATAAATTATTTTTTAATAAAATTAGCTAGGGGAAACCTCCCTACAGTGGATAATGCAACCTACAATGGATAATCATTAATTAAGAGCACAAATAAAAGAAAAATAATAATTATTAATGTTTATTTATCAACAAGTATATTGTCTAAACTATTTAATTATTTAAATAAATTATTTTATATAGACTAGTATTTTTAATCAATGATTATCCACTGTAGGTTGCACTATCCACTGTAGGGAGGTTTCCCCTACAGGTACCGTATTGATTTCATTATGGAACGATTAAGATTCCAAATAGAAATTTATTGAATTTTCAAAAAAAAAGTTAATTTTCAACCAAGACAGATCATTTTTCAAGCAGATAGTTCAATTTAAGAAATTAATTAATTTTAGATCAAACAGTTGAATTCAGAATCAAATAGTTGAACTTCCAAGCAAGAGAGACGAATTTTTTAGAGTATAGTTAAATTTTCAACGAGGAAAGTTACATTTTAAACCAAGAACTTTTGTACCTGAAAAAATGAATTTTTAATCCAAAAGGACGACTTTTCAACAAAACAGCTAAATTTCCGACCAGAGAAATATGTATTTTTAACAAAATAATTGAATTTTCAAAAAAATTATTAATTTTTGAGATAAAATAGTTAAATTATTAACCGAATAGTTGAATTTTCAACCTACAAAAATGATTTCTCAACCTGTTAGTTGTATTAACAAAAAAAATTATCAACCAAACGGCTGAATTTAGAACCAAATAGTTGAAATTTTAAGCAAAAGAGGCGATTTTTTTAGACGACAGTTAAATTTTCAACGAAAAATGATGAATTTTCAATCAAAAAGGACGAACTTTCTATTTAAAAAAAAAAACAGATTTTCAACAAAACAGTTACATTTTCAACCAAAAAGATGACTTTTCAACAAAATATTGGAAGTTTCAACGAAATAGTTGATTTTTTAACCAAATAGTTGAATTTTCAAATAAAAAAATAAATCAACCAAAAATTCAATGATTAAATTTGAAAAAAAAATATTTAAAGAAATCGAAATCCTACCAAAAAAATTGTAATTTAACATAAAATAGTTGAATTAGAAAAAATTTAATTATTAAACAAACAGCTGCATTCACAGCCAAATATGTACTTGACCTTTCAGGAGAAAAAGGACGAATTTTTCTAGACAGTTGAATTTTCAATTGAAAAAAAAGAATGTTGAACAAAAAAAGTGGAGAAATTTTCTATGGAAAAGACGAATTTTCAACAATACTACATTTTCAACCAAAAAGATGACTTTTCAAAAAAATATTGGAATTTTCAACGAAATAGTTGATTTTTTAACCAAATAGTTGAATTTTCAAATAAAAAGATAAATCAACCAAAAATTCAATGATTAAATTTGAAAAAAAAATCTTTAAAAAAATCGAAATTCTACCAAAAAAATTTTAATTTTACATAAGAACGGTTGAATTCAACCAAAAAAAAAACAGATTAATTCTAAACGAAAAATGTAATAGTTGATATTTCAACCAAAAAAGATTATAATTTTAAATAGAAAACAGATGAATTCAACAACAAAAAAACACGAATTTTCAATAAAATAGTTGATTTTTCCACCAGAACAGATTATTTATAAACCAGTTACATTTTTAACCAAAAAAGATCAAATTCCTACAAAAAGAGATGATTTTTTAAACAAAAAATACGAATTTTCAACAAAAGAGTTGAATTGTCAACCAAAAATTAAATAATTAAATTTTCAGTTAAAAAAATTAACTTTCAACAACAAGAAAACGAATTTTCAACCAAAGAGATAAATTTTCAACTAAAATGAATCTTAAAAAAAATGAAATTTAGAAAAATAAGTTTAGGTTTCAACTAAATAGTTGACTTTTTATTGAAAAAAGATGAATTCTAAATAAAAAATATAAAAGTTGATATTTTAACCAAAAAAGACTTTAATTTCAGATAAAAAATAGTTGAAATCAAAGAAAAAAAGATTAATAAAATCAGAAAAATGTGATAGTTGATATTTCAAACAAAAAATATTATAATTTTAATTAAAAAACAGTTGAATTCAATCAACGAATTTTCAACAAAATAGTTGATTTTTTAACCAAATAGTTGAATTTTCAAATGAAAAGATAAATTTTCAAACAAAAATTCAATAATTAGATTTTCATTTAAAAAATTAATTTTCAACAAAAAAACCGAAATTCAACCAGAAAAATGTTAATTTAACATAAAAAACGGTTGAATTCGACAACGAAAAACAGATTTATTCTAAACGAAAAATTGAACAGTTGATATTTCAACCAAAAAAGATTATAATGTGAAATGGAAAAACAGATGAATTCAACAACAAAAAAACACGAATTTTCAATAAAATAGTTGATTTTTCCACCAGAACAGATTACTTTTAAACCAGTTACATTTTTAACCAAAAAAGATCAACTTCCTACAAAAAGAGATGATTTTTTTAAACAAAAATACGAATTTTCAACAAAGAGTTTAATTGTCAACCAAAAATTAAATAATTAAATTTTCAGTTAAAAAAATTAACTTTCAACAACAAGAAAACGAATTTTCAACCAAAGAGATAAATTTTCAACTAAAATGAATCTTAAAAAAAAGAAATTAAAAAAAAATAAGTTTAAGTTTCAACTAAATAGTTGACTTTTTATTGAAAAAAGATGAATTCTCAATGAAAAATATAGAAGTTGATATTTTAACCAAAAAAGACTTTAATTTCAGATAAAAAAATAGTTGAAATCAAAGAAAAAAAGATTAATAAAATCAGAAAAATGTGATAGTTGATATTTCAAACAAAAAAGATTATAATTTTAATTAAAAAACAGTTGAATTCAATCAACGAATCTTCAACAAAATATTTGATTTTTTAACCAAATAGTTGAATTTTCAAATAAAAAGATAAATTTTCAAACAAAAATTCAATAATTAAATTTTCACTTGAAAAATTAATTTTGAACAGAAAAAACCGAAATTCAACCAGAAAAATATTAATTTAACATAAAAAACGGTTGAATTCAACAAACGAAAAAAACATATTAATTCTAAATAAAAAATTGAATAGTTGATATTTCAACCAAAAAAGATTATAATTTGAAATGGAAAAACAGATGAATTCAACAACAAAAAAACACGAATTTTCAATAAAATAGTTGATTTTTCAACCAGAACAGATTACTTGTAAACCAGTTACATTTTTAACCAAAAAATCAAATTTCTACAAAAAAGAGATGATTTTTCAAACCAAAAATACGAATTATCAACAAAAGAGTTGCATTTTCAATCAAGAAAGATTTTATAGTAAAAAAAAAATATTAATTTTTTACCAAAAAAGATAAATTTTTAACCAAATACATGAAGTTTCAACCAAATTGTTGAAGTTTCAACTAAAAACGATCCATTTTAATCAAAAATGGAATAGTTAAATTTCCAGTTCAATAAGACGAATTTTCAACAATATAGTTCAATCTATAACCAAAAATATGATTTTTCAACAAAATAGTTGAATTTTGAACAAAACAATTAAATTTTCAACCAAATAGTAGAGTTTTTATTTAAAAGCGATGAATTCTGAACCAAAAAAATATTAATAGATTTTTCAATTACAAAGAATTAACTTTTAACCAAACAAGATTAATTTTCAACCAAAAAATATGACTTTTCTATACTAAACGATGAATTTTCAACAAAATAATTAAATTTTCAACTAATCAGTCGAATTTTCCTTTAAAAAGAATTAACTTTCAAGAAAAAATAGTTGAATTTTCTTATTGGGTTGTATTACATAATTCAGTTCCCATTTAAGCAAGAAACGAGGAAAAAGGAAAGTTTTTTTAAAACAGGGGCAAAAAGAAGAACTACATAAGAATTCAAAATACAAAAGTTCAAAATTGTTAAAGATATATTTACTTAATGATAGAATCTCTCAGGGACAAAATATGTTGTTTTTCAGAGGAAATACGTATTTTTGTGATTTGTAAAAAAAAATGTTTACGAAGTTATGCGTATTTGAATTTTTTTAATTTTCTCAAAAAAACCCACACTTATATTTTTTGCCAATTTTCTTTTAATTTGTACTATCATAAGTAAAATACCGTGTGAGTTTTATGCGGGATAAATAACTTTTGTGGCCAGGAGAATTTTTTTCATAAAATCGAATTTTCGCATTTTTCTTGCAAACAACAACAGATACAAAAAAAAATGTGTAGAAAATAATTGGCACAGTTAAAAAAGTTCTACAATGAATTTTCAATGAAAAAGGATGAATTTTCGAATCAAAAAGACGAACCTTCGACATAAAAGTTGAATTTTCAGCCATAAAAGATGACTTTTTTTACCAAAAGATGAATTTTCAAGGCAAAAGAACGAATTTTCTGTACAAAAAGATGAATGTTTAACAAAACATAATAACAGACTTTTGAATTAAAAAGAATTAACTTTGAATAAAAAAAGATGAATTTTCTAACCAAATAGCCGAATGTTCAACAAAACGTTTGAATTTTCGACCAAAAAAGAGGATATTTTGATAAAATAGTTGGACTTTCAAGAAAATGATCAAATTTTGAATTAAAGAGTTAAATTTTGACCCAAAAATTTAATAATAAACTCTTAAAGTGAAAAGAAGTAGGGTTTGAACCGAAAAAAATAAATTTTTAATCCAAAAGGACGAATTTTCTATCCAAAAAGACGAATATTCAATAAAACAGCTGAACTTTCAATAAAAAATATGACATTTTAATAAAATAGTTACATTTTCAACAAAATAATTAATTTTTCAGGTAAAACAGTTGAATTCAGACCCAAAAATATAATAATAGACTTTTAAATTAAGAAGAAGTAAGTTTCAAACAAAAAAAAATGACTTTTCTATCAAAAGATGAATTTTCAATTTAAAAAAATACGAATATTCAATAAAACAGTTGAATTTTCGATAAAAAGAGGGTATTTTGGCAAAATAGTTTGATTTTCAAGAAACCTATTAAATTTTAAATCGAAGAGTTCATTTCTGACCTAAAAATATAATAATAGACTTTTGAATTAAGAAGAAGTAAGTTTCAAACCAAAAAAGATTAATTTTTAATCCAAAAGGACGAGTTTTCGATCTAAAATTACTAACTTTCAAGAAAACAGTTCAATTTTCAAACCAAAAAACGACATTATGATAAAATAGTTCAATTTTCAACAAAATAACTAAATTTGCATCCAAATAAATGATATTAAACAATATTTATTTTAAATATTCACATAATATTTAGATTATCATATTAAATTATGATAAAAATAATATAAATATTTAAATCGAAGTTTATGAATAATATATATAAATAAATATAAATATTATTTGTTCACTTTTTTTACTGTTACTGTTACAGATATACTGTGAGTATAAATAATGATAATTATTTTTTATATTAAATTTTTAATTTTTATTATTATATGTAACTTACTGTAAACTTGTAAATTTTTTTTCAAGTTCACCTTAAATTTTTATGAACTTCATCGAATTCTTCTTGTTCATTTTAATTAATGTTAATGTTAATAATTTTTAATGAAAATAAACAAATGATCACATAATAAAATTTCATATCATTTCTAAAGTGAATAAAAAGAATTCGATGAAGTTCATAAAAATGTAAGGTAAACTTAAAAAAAAATTACAAGTTTACAGTAAGTTACATATAATAATAAAAATTAAAAATTTAATATAAAAAATAATTATTATTATTTATACTTTATATTTACTTTATATATACTTTATTATTTATACTTTATATGAAAAAACTTCATCGAATTTAGAAAATTTTAAATAACCTTTAAAAAATGCAAGGGAATTCAAAAAAATTTGATGAAATGCCTAAGAATTCAAGGATCAGTTAAATAGAAACTTTTAAAAATTAAAAAAAAATCCACTGAATTAAGTAGAATTGAGTAAATTTAGAAGAACTCTAGTGAATTAAGAATTCAGGGTGAATATCAAAAAATAATTTCAAGTCTTTGAAACCCTACTAATTTCTAACCAAAAAAGTGACTAATGACTACAAAACAATTCAAACAAATTTGTATGAATTGGAAATTATTTTAAAATTCTAAAAAATGCCATTGATTTCAGTAAAATTCGAGTTTTAAGGGAAATGAGAGGAATTCGAATTCATAAAAAAATCAAGCTGAATTTAAAAAGCAATCACGTGAATTGAAAACAATTGAAAAATATGAAAAAATTAATTGAATTGAGCAAGTCTGAAATGAATTCAAAAAAATTAAAGAGAATTCAAAAGAATGTAAGATGAGTTTTAAAGACGTTAAGATGAATTAATCAATAACTTTTAAAAAATCCATTGAATTGAGTAAAATTGAGTGAATTTATTAGAAATTAATCATGTGAATAAATTCTTTGAAATCCATTACAATATTATAAAATCCCGCGAAATTACATGAAATATGATACTTCTTGAAATCCTGGAAAATATATAAAAATATCTTGATTGCTTTTAAACTCCGTTAAAATAATCTAAATATACGGAAATCTTATAAAAACCCTTTGAAATCTATTAAAATATCTTAAAAACTTTGAGGTCCTGCAAAATGATTACATCTTTAAATCCACATTCACATTTTTTTAAATCCCTTAAAATGATTAAAACCCTTGAAAATCTATATAAATTGTTTAAATTTCGAGCAAATGGCTTGGAATCTTTTTAAATACCCTACAATATTTAAAAGTCTCTAAAATCCTTTTAAACCATCAAAAGAAATAAAATATGTATGGGAATATTTTTAAATTTTCTAAAATATATATGAAAATAAATATACTGAAATTCGTTAAAAATTACTTGTAATCTTTTAAAATAACCAGAAATATTTCGAATTCTTTAAAAGCTTTTGAAATCATTTAAAATTTTTTAAAGTTCTTAAAAATGCCAAGGTAAAATTGATCCTCACGATCAACTATATAAAAACTTTAAAAAAATCAAAAACATACATTGAATTAAGTAGAAATGAGTAAGTTCAGAAGAATTCAAGTGAATTGAAAAAATTCGAAAGTATTCCAAAAAATTTTTAATAACTCAGGATAAATTAATACAAATTCAGGTTGAATTCCAAAAAATAATTTCAAATCTTTGAAACCCTACAAAATACCTCACTTCTCGTAAATAAATTCTTGAAATACCACTAAAATATTATAAAATTCAGTGAAATTCTATTACATTTTCAGAAATTCTGGAAAATGTATTAAAATATATTGCGAGTATCAAAAACCCTTCAAATTAATGCAATTGATAACAAATTTCTTGGAATCTTTTTAAATTCCCTAAAATATTTCAAATTAAAAGCTCTTGAAATGCCTTAGAAGTATTTAAAATATCCTCAATTCTTAAAAATCCCTTCAAATTATTGAAACCTATTAAAAATTTCTTGTAATTTTTAAAAATACCCTGAAATATTTCAAAAGAATTCAAGACAGAAAGCTTCGATCTTTTTATAATTTTTTTTGTAACTTTTCAATAAATAAAATAGAATATTTCAGACTCACCAAGTTTGCAACCCTCGCAGCAATCTTTTCGGTAATCTCCCATTCCAATTGGAAGTTTTCTCTGATTTGAGGAAGAAGCTGGGCTGCAACCTTTTCCAGAACGTGCATCTTCTTTTCCCTCAAGACAGCTTTTTTCACGATAAGCTCTTATACAACAAATATTAACACCCTGGAGGCAAAGTTCTTGTTCATCTTCGGGAATCCCAGGAACTGGACCAGAAAATCGCTCACATTTGAGGCCCTCTTCGGCCCAATTTTTTCCAAGGTCGCAACATTTGTCCAGGGGAAGAGCTTCCTCCATCTTTATCTCTGCATTAAGAAAAATTTTAATTATTAAATAAAGCAAATACTTTTACAGAAGGATTCACTAATTTTGATTATTTTTAATTAATTTTTATATTTTAAAGTAATTTTTTATTCAATGGAATTTGAAGAGCATGAAACTTTCTTCAAGCTCTTTTACTTACAATGGGGTCAAAATTATTTAGCACTTTCTAGAAATAGATTTGTGCCGTCGGGCAGATTAATAAATCCTGAACTTGACAATCACAATTTTCAGTAAATGTAATATACGAGAAAATATAGCGCTGTATCGAAAAAATCGGGAATTGACTAGGAATGTGATTCTGTAATTAAAAGTGGTTTCATGTATTTTATTACTCTAATTCTAAGTTGAATCAGGAAATTTGTAAAAAATCATATTTCTCACTTGGAATATGGAATTTTTCGAGACACGGAATTTTCTAAAAGATTTATAATTCTGAGCTGGGATTGAAAATAACTAAAAGAATTATAAAAAAATCACGTAAATAATCACAATTATTCTTACTTGAAACAGAATTATAATTTTAACTTTTGAACCGGAGATATCTTAATGAATTATATTTTTTATTCTAGGGTCACTTTAAACAGGAAATTTCGTTAAGAATTATAATTTTTATTTCCATGGAACGGGAATTTTGAAAATAAATTTTGATTTTAATTTAGAAGAAGGGAATTTCCGTGAAGAATTTTAATTTTTTGTTTGGGACAGAAAAATTTAGTAAAGAATTTTAATTTTGAGTTTGAGACAGGGAATTTCAGTAAAACGGAATTTAAAAAATCCTGGTTCCACGTCAGAATTTGTCAGAATTTGAAACTTCTTTGGAATGGGATATTTTGGAAAATATTTTAAATTCTGATTTGTAAACAGTGAATTAAAAAAAAAATCCCCGTTCCAAGTTAAAATTGGTCAGATTTGAAAAATTCCTTGTTCCAAATCAGAATTTCTTCGAATTTAAACATTCTTTTTTTTGCACATAAAAATTTGGAAGAATCTTAAAATTCCCTGTTCCAAGTTTGAGGAAAAGGGAGTTACTATTTTTCTGAATTATAATAGAAAATGTTATAAATAAATATAATTCTGATTTGGAACAGGGAATTTTTGAAAATAATGAATTTTTTATATGGAAAGAGAATTTTGGAAATGAATTTTTATTTTTATTTAGAAGAAGGGAAAGAATTATAATTTTGTTTTTGGGATAGGAAATTTTAATAAAGAAATATGATTTTGACAATTGGGAAAGGGAATTCTCATAAAGAATTTTTGAATTTCGAACGGAGAATTTCGGAAAGAATAATAATTTTGACTTTAGGACAGGTATTTTTCTAACAGAATTATAATTCTGAGATAGAACTAGGAACTTCCGTAAAGAATTATAATTTAACTTGGAACAGGGTATTTTTTTAAAGAATTTTAATTCTAATATAGAAAAAGGGAATTTAAAAAAAATCCTGGTTCCACGTCAGAATTTGAATCTTCTTTGGAACGGGATATTTTGGAAAGTTATTTTTATTCTGATTTGTAAAAAGTGAATTTAAAAAAACAACCCCTGCTCCATGTCAAAATTTGTCAAATTTGGTAAATTCCTTGTTCTAAATCAAAATTTGTTTGAATTTAAAAATTCTTTTATTTTTCAAATAATAATTTGGAAGAATTTGAAAATTCCCTCCTCAAAATTTGAGGAAAAGAGAGTTACTATTTTTCTGAATTATGATAGAAAATGTTATAAATAAATATAATTTTGACTTGGAACATGGAATTTTTGAAAATAAATGTAATTGTGACTTGTGAAATCGAATCCTTGTAAAGAATTATAATTCTGACTTGGAAAAAGAAGGGAATGTTAATGAAAAATTATCATTTTTACTTTGGGATAGAGAATTTTCGTAAAGAATTATAATTTTGAGTTTGGACATAAAATTTCGTTAAAAAAAGTAATTTTCATAATTGGAACAGAGAATTCTCGTAAAGAATTATAATTTTGACTTTAAAACAGAGAATTTCGTGAAAAAAATAGAATTTTTTTTTAACTGGGAATGTCGTAAGAAATTATAATTTGGGACATGTACAGGGAATTTGGGACTTGAGGACAGAGAATTTTAGTAAGAAATAATAATTTGAACTTTGGAAGAAGGAATTTCTAAAAAGAAATATATTTTGACAATTGGTACACGGAATTTCGGTTAAAAAATGTAATTTTAACAATTTGGACAGGAAATTCTCGTAAAGAATAATTTGGGACAAGAAATTAAGAATTTACTATTTTCACATTGGAACAGGAAATTTCGTTAAAAAAATATAATTTTGACAATTGGGACTGAGAATCCACTAAAAGAATTATAATTTTGACTTTGGAATAGGAAATTTCATGAAGGATTATAATTTTGACTTTGGGGCAGGCACTTTTCGTTAAGAACAAGAATTTTGTCTTTGCAACAGGAAATTTTAATTAATTTTTCCCATTAAGCTAATAGAGAGATCGAGAGAAGAAACTTTTTTTCAGAAAATACACGAATTATTTTTCAAGGTGGTACATATAACATTTTTCAAGGAATCTGTATTATCATCAGAGAATAACATAAATTTTTAACGACTTTTCAGACTAGATGGAAATATGAATTAAAAATTATTTTAATTTTTTTTTTTCTGAAAAAAGATAAGCCCTTCGCGCCGCTGGGAATCGAACGACAGAACCTCCAATTGTCGGTCTAATGGTTTCCATTTCCATCTAGTCTGAAAAGACGTTAAAAATTTCTGTTATTCTCTGATGATAATACAGATTCTTACAAAAATTTGATATGTACCACCTTGTAAAATAATGCGTGTATTCTTTTTCAGAAAAAAATTAACTAAAATAATTTTTAAATCATATTTCCATCTAGTCTGAAAAGACGTTAAAATTTTCTGTTATTCTTCGATAATAATACAGATTCCTTGAAAAACAGGGAATTTTATAAAATAATGATTATTTTGAGTTTGGGACAGAGAATTTCAGTAACAAAATATAATTCTGGCAATCGGGACATAGCATTCCCGGAAAAACTTATAATTTTGACTTTTTCAAAAGGCAATTTAGTAAAAAAATTACAATTTTAAGTTTGGGACATGCGATAGAATTGAGAATTTCCGCAGACGGAAAATTAAAAAAATCGCTGTTCCAAGTCAGAATTCGTCACACTTTGAAACTTCCAAATTTTGAAAAAAGGGAGTAACTAAATTTCTTAATGAATTGCACAATTGCACAATTGCACAAAAATTGCACAATTTTGTAAATAAAAATATTTTGATAATTGAGACAGGGAATTCCCGTAATAAATGACAATTTTGACTTTTAAACAGGGAATGTCGTAAATAATTATGATTTTATTTCTCAGATCACTTTAAACAGGAAAATTTCGTTATAAAATATAATTAATTTTTACTTTAGGACAGGGAATTTCTGTAAAAAATTATAATTTAATTTGGAAAAGGGAATTTTTGAATTGCAATTATCCTCGCTCAGAATAGGGAATTTGCAAGAAGAATTATAATTCTATAAAATATTCATTATTATTTATTATATTTATTACAGATAATTTCAGTTATGAAATATAAATTTGAGTTTGAGACAAGAAATTTGAGAAAAAAATATATAATTTTGACTATTGGCACAGGAAACTCCGGTAATAAAATATAATTTTAACTTTTGAACAGAGGATATCGTGAAGAATTATAATTTTTATTTAAATTCACTTGAAACATAAAATTTCCTTAAGAAATATAATTTTTACAGAAATTTTGGAAAATGATTTTTATTCTAATTTATAAAGAGAATTTTCAAATACAATCCCTGCTCCAAGTCACAATTCGTCGGATTCTCAAAATTTCTTGTTCGAAATCAGAACCTGGAACAGCGATTTTTTGATATGGAACGGGAATTTTGGAAAATATTTTGATTCTGATTTAAAGGAAGGGAATTAAAAAAAATCCGGTTCAAATTCATAATTATAATTCTTTAACAAAATTCTCGGTTCCCATTCAGAATTGAAATGAATTTATTGCTTCTAAAATTATTGAATAATCAAATAAGAATTTGATAAAATATGATTTTTTTAATTCAATAAAATTTTTGTTTAAATTTTAACGTAGTAATAATATGTCTGTTATGCTGTGATATAGCTATCTTCAATTTTAATTTTCTCTGAACAACATAATTTTTTTGCATAAAATATTTCATATTCTCATTCAGCATCCCCATATCTCGGGAGTATGTTTTTATTTTTGCGAAAAATTGAAAAAAATTTTATAGCAATCCGCAGCCGAGCCTGTTTGAAATCATTCAAATCTTTTGCACTTTTCTTAAATTGACCGAAAAAATTAACAATTGGCCTAAATTCTAAAATCATTTTTATTTTCGAAATCACAATGAATTTTTTTAAATCTAAATTATTGAATAATTATTATCAAAGAGAAAGAATAACAATCGATCCAAAAAAGGGTGTCACTACCGTCATCGATTGTAAAAATTAGAACAAGGACAATATTATGGGTTGCGTTTAGATGCGAAATGTAATCGTGACAAAATAATCTCCTATTTATCACTGTATAATATCACATTTCATAGCTAAACCTCCCTGGGGAGTTTTTTAATTTAGGTTGCGATAAGAATGTTGCATTCTTCTCTGCACTTAAACTCAACTATTGGTAAACTGGCATCAATATTTCGACTAATTGATTTATTTTATTTATTAAATATTTATATTTTTTATATTTACTGAAAAATCTGTTAAAAAATTCTCTTAAAATTATTGCAAATTTATTGAAGCAAAAAATATATCATTTTTTAAATGAATCAATATTGATAACTAAATTTGGGTCTATTTCTATTTTTCTATTTGAGGAAAATTAGTTTTTTAACATCACAAGCCTCGAATTCACTTCAGAGATAAAAAAATTGAAAAAATTGTATTAAACTTAAAAAGTATATTCCGAATTTAAAATTGTATAATGTACTCTTAATAAACCTAATATTTTAAAAGTATTAAAAATGAAATTGAATTCTTATTTAAACAATTATTCTTTATTTAATAAATTATAAAAATTCCTATTTATTTATCGCAGTCTTTTTCCTCTATAATAATTTATATATATATATATATAAATTAATATAGAGAAAATTTAATATATATAATTTATTTATAATAAGTATTTTGTTACAAATTTAATCATTTTGGTAAAAAGTCATACTTCTTGGTTGAAAATTCAACTGTTTTATTGAAAATTAGTATTTTTTTGCTTGAAAATTCAACATTTTGATTAAATTTTTTTTCTTTCTTGACTAACAAATTTTTTTTTAAATTGAAAATTCAAATATTTTGTTAAAGATGCATCTTTTTGATTTAACAATTTATATCTTTATGTAGAAAATTCACCTTATATGGATAAAAATCCAACTGTCTGGTTAAAAATCATCCTGTTTTAGTTGGAAGTTAAGTTTTTTTTTTAATTCAACTGCTTTTATATATTTTATTGAAATTTTGTCTTTTTGGGTAAAATATCCATTTTACTGGTTAAAGATACAAAACTTTTTGGTTGATAATCTTTTTTAGTTGAGGATTTAAGCATTTTGTTGGAAATCTGTTTTTTGTTTGTTAAATCCAACTGTTTTTTATTTTAAATTAAATTTTTTTATTGAAATATCAACTATTACATTTTTCGATGAAAATTCATATTTTTAGGTGAAAAATATAATTCCTTGGTTGAAAGTTGAACTAATTTCTTATAAGATCATTTTTTCGGTTGACAATTCAAAATTTGAGTTGAAAATTAGTATTTTGTTGTTGTTAAAAATTCATTATTTTAACTGAAAATTTAATTATTTTGTTGAAAACTCAACTGATTGGTTAACAATTAACTTTTTGGTTAAAAATTCATATTCTCGAGTTAAAAATTCAAATTTTTTGTAGAAAATGTGACTTCTTTGTTTGAAAATTCAACAATTCGGTGGAAAATTCAACTATTCTCTTTAATATAAATCTTTTTGGTTTAACAATGCAACTGTTCAACTTTTTTGTTAAAAATTCAACTGCAATGTATTTTATTAAAATTTCGTATTTTTTGGTCGAATATAATAAAATATAAATTTTATTGGTTAAAGATGTTTATATATATATATATATTTTTATTTTTTTTTTATTTTTAACTGTTTGGTTAAAAAATAATCTTGTTTTAGTTGAGGATTCAAGTTTTTTCTTGAAATTTTGTTTTTGATGATTAAATCCAACTGTATTTTATTTTAAATTAAAATCTGTTTTTGCCGAAATATCAACTTTTAAATTTTTCGAATAAAAATCATCTTTTTAGGTGAAAAATGTTAATCCTTGGTTGAAAGTTTAACTACGTTAAAAAAAATTAATATTTTTGGATAAAGATCGACAATTTTAATTAAAAATTCGTTTTTGTTGTTAAAATTCATTTTTTTACCTGAAAATTGAACTATTTTGTTTCAAACTCATATGATTGGTTGAAAATGAACTTTTTTGTATAAAATTCATATTCTCGGGCTGAAAGTTCAAATTTTTTTATAGAAAATACGTCTTTTTTCTTGAAAATTCCAAAATTGGGTAGACATTTTTTTAAAACAATTTAGTTGAAAATTTAGGTATTTTGTTGAGAATTGTTCTTTTTTGTAGAGTATCAATTTTATTCGTTAAAGATGAAACTATTTGGTTAAAACTTAATCTGTTTTAGTTGAGGATTCAAATATTTTGTTGAAAATCTGTTTTTTTTTTAAATCCAGCTTTTTATAATAAATTAAAATATTTTGTTGTTGAAATATCAACTATTACATTTTTCTTTGAAAATTTATCTTTTTAGGTGGAAAATTCAACTCCTTGATTGAAAGTTGAACAACTTTCTTTATATTCATGAGTTGAAAATTCAACTATTTTTAGAAAATTCGCCTTTTTGGCTTAAAAATTCAACAATTTGGTAGCAAATTTATGTATTTTTTTTAATTCATTTTTTGTATAAAATATCAATTTTATTGGTTAAAACTGTAACTATATGGTTAAAAATTAATCTGTTTCAGTAGAAAATGAAATTTTTGTTGAAAATTCAAGTATTGTGTATTTTGTTGAAATTTTGTATTTTTTGGTTGAATATAAATTTTATTGTTTAAAAATACAACTTATTGGTTGAAGATATAATACAACTGATTGATTAAAAATTAATCTGTTTTAGTTGAGTATTCAAGTGTTTTGTTGGAATTTTTGTTGTTCAATTCAATGCATTTTATTTTAAATTAATTTTTTTGTCTAAATAAGAACTTTTAAATTTTTCAATGAAAATTCATTTTTTTTTTAATTTAACTCCTTGGCTGAAAGTTTAACTACATTCATAAAGATTAATTTTTTGGTTGAAGATTGGCAATTTTAGTTGAAAATTCGTTTGTTGTTGTTAAAATCATTCTTTTAACTTAAAATTTAACTATTTTGTTGAAAATTTACATTCTAGGGTTTAAAATTCAACATTTTTGTAGAAAAATCGTCTTTTTAGCTTAAAAATTCAACAATTTGGTTTAAAATCAAGTTTTTTTGTAAAAAATTCAATTCTTTTGTAGAAAATTCATTTTTTCAATAAAAAATTAATTCTCTAAAATTAAAACTTAACTACTCCATTTTTTGTTAAAACAAATATTTTTTAGTTTAAAATTTCAACCATTTAGTTAAAAAAATTAGAAACAATAAAAATATCAACTACAAATTATTCAAATAAAATGTTGACTAACATCATGTCCACTGTTCAAACTATTCAGCTGAAAATTTACGTAACTGGTTGAAAATTTCGCTTTTCGGTAAAAAATTAATTGTCTTGTTCAAAAATTCAAATACATTTGTTTAAAAATTTATGTGTTTTGTTGTAAATTCATCTTTTCTGGTAGAGAATTATTCTTCTTGGTTGAAAATTCACTTATTTAGTTAAAAATGTATGTGTTTTGTTAAGAATTCTTCTTTTTTGGTAGAAAATTATTCTTCTGTGTTAAAAATTCATATTTTTCAAAAATTTAACTATCTGGATGAAAATGCAATGGAAAAAATAGTGTGTTTAGGGTCATTTTTTTGAAAATAGTAGCAGAATAGTTAAGCTCAAAAAATTAATTAATTAAAAATTAAGCTAAGAAAAAGTGACAAATAGTGTCAATAGTGCGATGTGTCTGAGGCCAGAATTAAAATACTTTGTAAATAATACAATTATGATTCGTGACTGAGGAGTCCCATCAAAGTTAAATTATGAAAATTAATAGCTTTATTTTCAAATTGAAAGTCAGCTGACGCTATTCAATCAGGATGCGCATTTATAATAATTGAGAGTTATGATTTTTTATCAGCCACAGTCACCTTAGGGTTATAGTATTTTATTGGGTATAGTCAACTTTTTGTTTCTTTATTGATTTTTTTTCAATAAACATGTAATTATTTTATAACAATTTTCTTCTCAACTAAAGTTGTACGTTTTTCGATGTATTAAATCAAAATAATTTCTAAAAGCTTTAAGATTAATTTGGAAATTTACCAACATAAAATTAAGATTTAATCATTTTACGATAAACTATAGGTATTTTGAAATTTTATTTCAAGTTTACATGGCTGCCAGAAAAACTTGATTAAATTTAATACTTGACAAAATTTTGTGAATATAAGTCGTAAACTTGATAAGTAAATTAAAAAATGTTTTATTAAAAAGAAATATTCATTTAAATATTTCAAAAGATGGTCATAAAACTTTTAATGACTGACAATAGAGGTTTGCTCACGCACGTTGTTGTTTCTTAAATGGGACCATAATTGAAGAACTTTTATACAATGTGTCAGAAATTTAATTTTTCGTGGCGCCTAAGAATAAAAGTTAACGCAAATTCATTTCTGAAATCAAGTCACAAGTAAAAAATGTACCTATTTTCGAAAAATAAACTAACTTTCCTTGAATTTTTTTTTCATTAAAATTTTTTATTTAAATCGTTATTTTGGCTTGATTTTTTTACACTAAAAATTCCAAACTAAATTTAGAATAATTTAAAATTCATTAAAAAATTAAAAAGAGTTCCATGTCAAAAATTCTCTGTTCAAGTAAACTAATAATTCTTTAGGAAAATTTCATTTCCTAAAATTTTTAAAAATTATGATTTTTTCGGTAAAAAATTCCCTGTCTCAAGTCACAATTATATTTCCAAAAATTCCCTGTTCGAAATCAGAATTATATTTATTTAAAACATTTTCTACTATAATTAAGGAAAATATTACCTCCCTGTTCCAAAAATTTGGAAGAGAAGAGTTCCAAATTCTGACAAATTTTTATTTGCAAAAAAAAAGAATGTTTAAATTCAAAGAAATTCTGATTTGGAACAAGGAATTTTCCAAATCAGAGAGTTGAAAATATTTTCCAAAATTTCTTGTTCCATGTTTACGGATTTTATATTTTACGGATTTAATTTGACATTTTTGACAATTTCCATTTCCCAAACTTAAAATTGTAATTATTAATTAAAATTCCCTGTCCCAAAGTAAAAATTATTATTCTTGTCAGAAATTCCTTTCTTCTAAATTGAAATAAAAATTCATTTCCAAAATTTCCGTTTCATGTCAAAAATGCATTGTTCCAAGTAAAATAATAATTCCTTATGAAAATTCAATCTCCTAAAATTCAAATTATATTTTTTTATGGAAATTGCCTGCTCCAAGTCAAAATCATACCCATTTATAACATTTTTTAATATAATTCAGAAAATAGTAAATCCTTTTCCTAAAATTTGGAAGAGGAAAGTTTCAAATTCTGACAAATTTTTATTTGCAAAAAAAAGGAAATTTTAAATTCAAAGAAATCCTGATTTGAAACAAGGAATTTTCCAAATCTGGCGAATTCTGACTTGGAACAGGGATTGTTTTCGTCAATTCACTTTTTACAGATAGGAATAAAAATATTTTTCGAAAATTTCCCATTCCATGTCAAAAATTACCTGTTCCAAGACAAAATTATAATTCTTTACGAAATTTTCTATTCTAAAGTCATTATCATAATTATTTACGGGATTATTTTTACATTTCGTTTATTTATTCCCCATCCAAATGTATTTATTTATAACATTTTCTATTATAATTCAGAAAAATAGTAACTCCCTTTTGCTAAAATTTGGAAAAAGGAAATTTCAAATGCTGCCAAAATTTTATTTACAAACAAAAGTTTTTGAATTCAAAGAAATTCTGATTTGGAAGAAGGAATTTTCCAAATTGGGCGAATTCTGACTTGGAACAGGGATTGTTTTTGTCAATTCACTTGTAATAAATTAGAATTAAAATTAATTTCCAAAATATCCCGTACAAAAGAAGTTTCAAATTCTGAAAAAATTCTGACGCGAATTATTATTATTTTTTATTATTTATTATTATAATTCTTTTAGAAAAATACCAGCCCCAAAGTCAAAATTGTAATTCTTTTCGAAATTCTCAGTTCAAAATTCAAAAATTCTTTCCGAGAATTCCCTGTCCCAAACTCAAAATTATAATTCTTTATTAAAATTTCCTGTCCCAAAGTAAATATTCACATTGTTTTCGGAAATTCCTTTCTTCTAAATTAAAATTAAAATTAATTTCCAAAATTCCCGTTCCATGTCAAAAATTCATTGCTCCAAGTCAGAATTATATTTATTTTCAAAAATCCCGTGTTTCAAATCAAAATTATATTTATTTATAACAATTTCTATCATAAATCAGAAAAATAGTAACTCTCTTTTCCTCAAACTTGAAAGACAGAAATTTTAAATTATTCCAAATTTTTATTTGAAAAAAAAAATTTTTTATTCAAACAAATTCCGGTTCGGAACAAGGAATTTACAAAATTTGAGAAATTTTTACAATAAACAGGATTTTTTTTTAATTCTCTTTTAACAAATCAGTATTAAAATTACTTTCAAAAATATCCCGTTCCAAAGAAGTTTCAAATTCTGAAAAAAATCTGACGAGAATCCAGGATTTTTTAAATTCCCTTTCTCTAAAAAAGAACAAAAATTCTTTTCGAAAATTCCCTGTTCCAAGTCAAATTATAATTCTTTACGCAAATTCCTTATTCTATCTCAGAATTATAATTCTTTTAGAAAAATCCCTGTCACAAAGTCAAAATTCTCATTCTTTTCGGAAATTTCCTTCTTCTAAATAAAAATAAAAATTAATTTCCAAAATTCCCGTTCCATGTGAAAAATTCATTGTTTCACATCAAAATCATATTTCTTTACTGAAATTCCCTGTCCCAAACTCAAAATTATAATTCTTTATTAAAATTCCCTGTCCTAAAGTAAAAATTCTCATTCTTTTCAAAAATTTCCTTTTTCTAAATAAAAATAAAAATTCATTTCCAAAATTCCCGTTCCATGTGAAAAATTCATTATTTCACAAAAAATTATAATTTTTTACGGAAATTCCATGTCCCAGACATTTATTTTCAAAAATTCCCGGTTCTAAGTCAGAATTATATTTATTTATAACATTTTCTATTATAATTCAGAAAAATAGTGACTATTTTCCTCAAATTTTGAAGAGAGAATTTTCAAATTCTTCAAAATTTTTATTTGAAAAAGAAAAGAATTTTTAAATTCAACAAAATTCTGAAACAGAACAAGGAATTTTCCAAATCTCACAAATTTTTACATGGAACAGGGGTTGTTTTTATAAATTCACTTTTCACAAATCAGAATTAAAATTACTTTCTAAAATATCCCGTTTCAAAGAAGTTTCAAATTATGAGAAAATTCTGACGAGAAAAAAGGATTTTTTTAATTCCCTTTGTATAAAAAAGAATAAAAATTCTTTTCGAAAATTCCCTGTTCCAAGACAAATTATAATTTTTTACGGAAATTCCTAGTTCTATCTCAGAATTATAATTCTTATAGAAAAATCCCAGCCCCAAATTAAAAATTATAATTCTTTACTGAAATTTCCTGTCCTAAACTCAAGATTATAATTCTTTATTAAAATTCCCTGTCCTAAACTAAAAATTCGTATTCTTTTCGGAAATTTCCTTCTTCTAAATAAAAATAAAAATTCAATTTAAAAATTCCCGTTCCATGTGAAAAATTCATTGTTTCACGTTAAAATTATAATTCTTTCGGAAATACCCTGTCCCAAGTCACAATTATATTTATTTATAAAAATTTTTATTATAATTTAGAAAAATAGTAATTCCCTTTACCTCAAACTGGGAAGACGGAATTTCAAGATTCTTTCAAATTTTTATTTGCAAAAAAAAAGAATGTTTAAATTCAAACAAATTTTGAATTAGAACAAAGAATTTTCCAAATGTGACAAATTTTAAATTGGGACAGGGGTTGTTTTTTTAAATTCACTTTTTACAAATCCGAATTAAAATTCTGAAAAAATTTTCACGTGGAACCAGAATTTTTTAAATTCCCTTTTTCTGAAAATGAATTGAAATTCTTTTGGAAAATCCCCTGTTCCAAGTCAAAATTGCCTATCCCAAAGTCCGAATTCCTCGCAAAAATTGTCTGTCCAAAATTAAAAATTATAATTATTTAGTAAAATTTCCTGACCCCAAGTAAAAATTATAATTCTTCACGGAAAATCCCTTTCTCTAATTGAGAATTAGAATTAATTTCAAATGATAATTCTTTTCAATAATTCCCTCTTCCAATTCCAAATTATAAATCTTTTGGAAAATTCCCTAAATAATTTTTTCACAAATTTCCTGTTGCAATTTAGAATTAGAGTAATAAAATATACGAAAACACTTTCAATTTGAATATTCAAAAGAAAAATCTCGGTTACTGAATCACATTCCCGATCATTTCCCGTGCAGGTAGACAATCCGAGAATAAAAGAAAAATAAAGGAAAAATGGAAGCTTGAAAATATTTAAAAAATTGTAAATGTCGAAGAATATGCTATTGCCATAGACTAGAAAAAAGTTAAATTAATGAATTTAAAACCGCTAGTAATAACAATGGATACATAAAAAAATTTAAATTAAAGGAAATTGTCTTTTATTTCAAATAAATTGAGTACGATTCCTGAAATTTTAATAATCACCATAAATATTAATTTAAAAAACTTTTCAAACTCTCTTCGATAAAATAGAGAAGGTAACTAGATAATAGTTATATAATAAAAGAGAGTAATTAAACACAAGGTAATAATTGCCTTCCAACATCAAGAGCAGCAGCCCAAAGAGAGTAACAGCCTTAGTTTGTAGTTCCATCCTTGATTAATAGTTTGGCGAATCTTCTTCAAATAATTCTTCTCAAGTCCCTTTTTTGTTTAATTTTTCAAAAAAAAAAAAAAAAAAGTCCTCTTCTTTCTCGTTCACAAGAGCTCAATTTTGTCAGTTTCCTCCCTTCGTTTTTCTTCCCTTTTTCCTTCTTTTCTTTCTTCCGGCACCACAGCCTCTTCTCTTTGCACCCCCCGTTTCAACGTCGGAGGTCCATTTGTAAAAAGACCGCTGTCTGTCAGGGTGCCGTTCAGAAAAAAGGTTCAATATTTTTTTCCCGGCAAAAAAATCCACGAAACACGTTTCGTATCGTTGGTTGCACACTTGATCCGCACTTGCATCGAGAACCGACTCGTACGAGCGTTCGTCGAGGAATAAAGCTCAAAGCTGAGGAAAGCAAAGAGCTCGCTGAAAGCTGAAAGATCTCTCGCAGTCTGTTTTTCTCTCTCTTTGTCCCTGCGAAAGAGAAAGAGAAAGAGAGGGGGGGGGGCGAAAAAAGGGACAGGAGAGACTGTTCAGTGATCTCCATAGGGATCTGCAGAAATGGGGTGGTTTCTATTTTTCTAATGAATATCAAATTTTTAAATTAGGGCAGAAGCGGCGGAACCTTATTTTTCTAGAAGGGGGCAGGGAATAGACTTATAATATTGAATGGTACAATTTGGACATAGTGTAACAATATTATACTATGTAAAAATTGAACATAAATAATAAATGATAAATAAACAATAAAGAATAAATACAGGTATTTCACAAAGATTTCAATCATTTTTCAAAGATTTCACAAAGATTTCAATAATTTAACAAATATTACCGAATATTTAAAAAATATTTCAAATATTTCGCAAAGATTTTACAAAGATTTCACAAAGATTTCCAATATTTCGCAAAGACTTCTATTATTTCACAAAGATTTAAGATAGATTTCAAAGATTGAACAAAGATTCAAATGATTTCCTAATGATTCCACAAAGATTTCAAAGATTTCGGATAGATTTAAAAATGTTTACAAAGACTTCATTCATTTCTCAAAGATTTCACAAAGATTTCAATCATTTCACAAATATTATCGAATATTTCAAAAATATTTCAAATATTTCGCAAAGATTTTACAAAGATTTCACAAAGATTTCCAATATTTCGCAAAGACTTCTATTATTTCACAAAGATTTAAGATAGATTTCAAAGATTGAACAAAGATTCAAATGATTTCCTAATGATTCCACAAAGATTTCAAAGATTTCGGATAGATTTAAAAATGTTTACAAAGACTTCATTCATTTCTCAAAGATTTCACAAAGATTTCAATCATTTCACAAATATTATCGAATATTTCAAAAATATTTCAAATATTTCGCAAAGATTTTACAAAGATTTCATAAAGATTTTATAAATATTTCACGAAGATTTCAATGATTTCACAAAGATTCCAAAGAATTCACAAAAATTTCAAATATTTCGCGAAGATTTCAGACAGATTTTAAAGATTCAATAAAAATTTGAATGATTTCAAAAATTTCGGATAGATTCAAAAGACTTCGCAAAGCCTTCATTCATTTCACAAAGATTTCAGATAGATTTCAAAGATTTCGCAAAGATTTCAAATATTTCGCAAAGATTTTACAAAGATTTCATAAAGATTTTATAAATATTTCACGAAGATTTCAATGATTTCACAAAGATTTCAAATATTTCGAAAATATTTCAGACAGATTACAAAGATTGAATAAATATTTAAATGATTTCACAAAGATTTCAAAGATTTCGGATAGATATAAAAAGAATTCAAAAAAACTAGAATTATTTCTCAAATATTTCACAAAGATTTCAATAATTTCAAAAATATTATCGAGTATTTCAAAAATATTTCAAATATCTCGCAAAGATTCTTTAAGAATTCACAAACATTTCACAAACATTTCAGATAGATTTCAGATAGATTGAATAAAGATTTCAATGATTTCCTCATGATTTCACAAAGATTTCGTGAAGATGTTACAAAGATTTCACTGATTTACCAAAGATCTCACAAATATTTCATAAAGATTTCAATCATTTCACAAATACTACCGAATATTTCAATTTTTTTTTAATATTTCGCAAAGATTTTTGAAGAATTCCCAAAGATTTCACAAAGCCATCGCTACGATTTTACAAAAATTTCAAAGATTTCAGATAGATTTAATATATTTCACAAAGATTTCAAATTATTTCAAAAAGATTTCAGATAGATTTCAGAGATTGAACAAATATTTCAATGTTTTTCTCATGCTTTCACAAAGATCTCAAATATTTCGCAAAGATTTTACAAAGATTTCACAAAAATGTCACAAAGATTTCAATGATTTTCCAAAGATTTCACAAAAATTTCGCAAAGATTTCACAAAGGTTTCAATCAATTCTTAAATATTTCACAAAGATTTCAATAATTTCAAAAATATTATCGAATATTTCAAATATTTCGCAAAGATTTTTAAAGAATTCCCAAAGATTTCACAAAGATTTCAAAACTTTCAGATAGATTTGAGACAGATTTCACAAATATTTTACAAATATTTCACAAATATTTCAATTATTTCATGAAGATTTTAAATATTTCGAGAAGATTTCAAAGATTTCGCAAAGATTTCGCAAAGATTTCACAAAGCTTTCAAAGATTTTCAATCGATTTTAAAGATTTTAGATAGTTTTTGAAGATTTCACAAAGACTTCTATTATTTCACAAAGATTTCAGATAGATTTCATAGATTGAATGATTTAATGATCCACAAAGATCTCAAATATTTTGCAAAGATTTTACAAAGATTTCACTAATATTTTACAAATATTTCAATGATTTCACAAAGATTTGTAATATTTCGCGAAGATTTCAAAGATTTCGCGAAGATTTCAAAGATTTCGCAAAGATTTCACAAAGATTTCAATCAATTCTTAAATTTTTCACAAAGATTTCAATAATTTCAAAAACGTTATCGAATATTTCAAAAATATTTCACATATTGCGCAAAGATTTTTAAAGAATTCCCAAAGATTTCACAAAGATTTCAATGATTTCCTCATGATTTCACAAAGATCTCAAATATTTCGCAAAGATTTTACAAAGATTTCACAAATATTTTACAAATATTTCACAAATATTTCAATGATTTCACAAAGATTCCAAAGAATTCACAAAGATTTCAAATATTTCGCGAAGATTTCAGACAGATTTTAAAGATTCAATAAAAATTTGAATGATTTCAAAAATTTCGGATAGATTCAAAAGACTTCGCAAATACTTCATTCATTTCACAAAGATTTCAGATAGATTTCAAAGATTGAACAAAGATTTCAAATATTTCGCGAAGATTTCAATAATTTCTCAAATATTTAACAAAGATTCCAATAATTTCACAAATATTACTGAATATTTCAAAAATATTTCGCAAAGATTCTTGAAAAATTCACAAAGATTTCACAAAGCTTTTACGAAGATTTCACAAAGATTTCGATGATGTCCCAAAGATTTGAAATATTTCGCAAGAATTTCAGATGGATTTCAATAATTTCGCAGTTACCGAATATTTGAAAAACATTCCGCAAAGATTATACAAAGCTTTCTCAAAGATTTCAATGATTTCCCAAAGATTTCACAAAGATTTCAAATGGACTTAAAAGATATCGCAAAGAGAGAGAGAGAGGGGGGGGGGGACTGTGCAGTGATCTCCATAAGGATCTGTAGAAATGGGGTGGTTTCTATTTTCTAATGAATATCAAATTTTTTAATTAGGGCAGAAGCGGCGGAACCTTTTTCGCAAAGATTTTTAAAGAATTCCTCAAGATTTTACAAAGATTTCAATGATTTCCCAAAGATTTTACAAAGATTTCAAATATTTCGCAAAGATTTCAGATAGATTTTGAAGATTTCACAAAGACTTAAGTTCATTTCTCTCAAAGATTTCAGATAGATTTCAGATAGATTTCAAAGATTGAACAAAGTTTGCAATGGTTTCTTCATGATTTCACAAAGATCTCAAATATTTCGCAAAGATCTTACAAATATTTCACAAATATTTCAATGATTTCACGAAGATTTCAAAGATTTCACAAAGACTTCAATCATTTCTAAAATATTTCACAAAGATTTCAATAGTTTCACAAATATTACAGAATATTTCAGAAATATTTCAAATATTTCGCAAAGATTTTTAAAGATTTCACAAAGCCTTCACAAAGATTACACAAAGATCTCAAATATTTCGCAAAGATCTTACAAAGATTTAAAAAATATTTTTAAACTATTTCACAAATATTTCAATAATTTCACAAATATTACCGAATATTTCGCAAAGATTTGTAAAGATTTCACAAAGCCTTCACAAAGATTTTACAAAGATTTCAATGATTTCTCAAAGTTTTCACAAAGGTTTCAAATATTTCACAAAGATTTCACATAGATTTGAAAGATTTCAGAGAGATTTTGACGATTTCACAAAGACTTACGTTCATTTCTCAAAGATTTCAGATAGATTTCAAAGATTCAACAAACATTTCAATGATTTCCTCATGATTTCACAAAGATTAAAAATATTTCACCAAGATTTTACAAAGAATTCAGAAAGATTTCACAAAATATTTCACAAAGATTTCACAAAATATTTCACAAAGATTTCACAAAATATTTCACAAAGATTTCAAATATTTCGCAAAGATTCCACAAAGATTTAAAATATTTCGCAAAGATTTCACAAAGATTTCAATCATTTCTCAAAGATTTCACAAAAATTTCAATAATTTCACAAATATTACCGAATATTTCAAAACTATTACAAATATTTCGCAAAGATTTTTAAAGAATTCCCAAAGGTTTCACAAAGCCTTCACAAAGATTTAACAAAGATTTTAAATATTTCGCAAAGATTTCTGATAGATTTTGAAGATTGAATAAAGATGTCAATGATTTTCTCATGATTTCACAAAGATTTCAAAGAACTCACGAAGATTTCAAATATTTCGCAAAGACTTAAAGCAGATTTCAAAGATTAAATACAGATTTAAATGATTTCACAAAGATTTCAAAGATTTCGGATAGATTTAAAAGACTTCACAAAGACTTCATTCATTTCTAACAAATTTTACAAAGATTTCAAATATTTCACAAAGATTTCAGATATATTTTAAAGATTTCACAAAAACTTCTACTATTCAAAAAGATTTCAGATAGATTTCAAATATTTAAAAGAGATTTCAATGATTTTCTCATGATTTCACAAAGATCTCAAAGAACTCACGAAGATTTCAAATATTTCGCAAAGACTTGAAGCAGATTTCAAAGATTGAATACAAATTCAAATGATCTCACAAAGATTTCGGATGGATTTAAAAGTCTGCACAAAGACTTCATTCAATTCTAAAAAATTCCACAAAGATTTCAAATATTTTGAAAAGATTTTACAAAGATTTAAATGATTTCACAAAGATTTGAAAGAATTCACAAAGATTCCAAATATTTCGCAAAGATTTCAAATAGACTTTAAAGATTTCGCAAAGACTTCTATTATTTCACAAAGATTTCAGATAGATTTCAAAGATTTAACAAAGATTTCAATGATTTCCACATGATTTCACAAAGATGTCAAATATTTCGCAAAGATTTTACAAGGATTTCAAAAAGATTTTACAAATATTTTTCAAAGATTTCACAAAGATTTCAATAATTTCACAAATATTACCAAATATTTCAAAAATATTTCAAATTTTTTCGCAACGATTTTTAAAGAATTTCCAACGATTTCAAAAAGCCTTCACAAAGATTTTACAAAGATTTCAATGATTTCCCAAAGATTTCACAAAAATTGCAATGATTTTCCAAAGATTTCAATCATTTCTTGAAGATTTCAATAATTTCACAAATATTAGCAAATATTTCAAATTTTTCGCAAAGTTTATTAAATAATTCCCAAAGGTTTCACAAACCCTTCACAAAGATTTCAATGATTTGCCAAAGATTTCAAATATTTCGCAAAGATCTTACAAAGATTTCATAGAGATTTCATAAAGTTTTCAATGATTTACCAAAGATTTCACAAAAATTTCAAATATTGCGCCAAGATTTCACAAAGAATTCACAAAGATTTCACAAAGATCTCAAATATTTCGCAAAGATTTCACAAAGATTTCAAAGAGCTCACGAAGATTTCAAATATTTCGCAAAGACTTAAAGCAGATTTCAAAGATTGAATAAAGATTTAAATGATTTCACAAAGATTTCAAAGATTTGGGATAGATTTAAAAGACTTCACAAAGACTTCATTCATTTCTAAAAAATTTCACAAAGATTTCAAAGATTTCAGATATATTTTTAAGATTTCACAAAGACTTCTATTATTTCACAAAGATTTCAGATAGATTTCAAAGATTTCAGATCAATTTCAAAGATTGAAAAGAGATTTCAATGATTTTCTCATGATTTCACAAAGATCTCAAAGAACACACGAAGATTTCAAATATTTCGCAAAGACTTAAAGCAGATTTCAAAGATTGAATAAAAATTCAAATGATCTCACAAAGATTTCGGATAGATTTAAAAGACTTCATAAAGACTTCATTCAATTCTAAACAATTTCACAAACTTTTCAAATATTTCGCAAAGATTTCAGATAGATTTCAAAGATTGAACAAAGATTTTAATGATTTTCTCATGATTTCACAAAGATTTCAAATATTTCGCAAAGATTTCAATGATTTCAAAAAGATTTGAAAGAATTCACAAAGATTCCAAATATTTCGCAAAGATTTCAAATAGATTTTAAAGATTTCGCAAAGACTTCTATTATTTCACAAAGATTTCAGATAGATTTCAAAGATTTAATAAAGATTTCAATGATTTCACAAAGATGTCAAATATTTCGAAAAGATTTTACAAAGATTTCACAAAGATTTTACAAATATTTTGCAAAGATTTCACAAAGATTTCAATCATTTCTCAAAGATTTCAATAATTTCACAAATATTACCAAATATTTCAAAAATATTTCAAATTTTTCCGCCACGATTTTAAAAGAATTTCCAAAGATTTCACAAAGCCTTCACAAAGATTTTACAAAGATTTCAATGATTTCCCAAAGAATTCACAAAAATTGTAATGATTTTCCAAAGATTTAAAAGATATTAATCATTTCTTACAGATTTCAATAATTTCACAAATATTAGCAAATATTTCAAATTTTTCGCAAACATTGTTAAAGAATTCACAAAGGTTTCACAAACCTTACACAAAGATTTCCCAAATATTTTAAATATTTCGCAAAGATTTCAGACAGATTTCAAAGATTGCAGATACAATATTTTGAAGATTTCTCAAAGAACGCTATTATTTCACAAAGATTTCAGATAGATTTCCAAGATTCAACAAACATTTCAATGATTTCCTCATGATTTCAAAAAGATTTCAAATATTTCGCAAAGATTTTACAAAGATTTCAAATATTTCGCAAAGATTTCAATAATTTCTCAACGATTTTACAAAAATTTCAATAATTTCACAAATATTACCGAATATTACAAAAATATTACAAATATTTCGCAAAGATTTTTAAAGAATTCCCAATGGTTTTACAAAGCCTTCACGAAGACTTCACATAGATTTTAAATATTTCGCAAAGATTTCAGATAGATTTTTAAGATTTCAGATAGATTTTGAAGATGTCACACAGACTTTCAATATTTCACAAAGATTTCAGATAGATTTCAAAGATTGAACAAAGATTTTAATGATTTCCTCATTATTTCACAAAGACCTCAAATATTTCGCATTATAAAGATTTCACAAAGATTTTACTTATATTTCACAAAGATTTCAAATAATTCACAAATATTTCAAATATTTCGCAGAAATTTCTGACATATTTCAAAGATTAAATAAAGATTTAAATGTTTCCACATTTCCACAAAGATTTCAAAGATTTCGGATATATTTAAAAGACTTCACAAAAATTTCATTCATTTCTCAAAGATTTCAATACTTTCACAAATATTTCAAAAATATTTCAAATATTTCGCAAAGATTCTTGAAGATTTCCCAAAGATTTCGAAAAGATTTCCCAAAGATTTTACTGAGATTCCAGATAGATTTGAAAGATTTCACAAAGATTTCAGATAAATTTCAAAAATTGAAAAAAGATTTCAATGATTTCCTTATGATTTCACAAAGATCTCAAATATTTCACAAAGACTTCATTCATTTGTCAAAGATTTCAATAATTTCACAAATATTTGCAAATATTTAAAAAATATTTCGCGAAGATTCTTGAAGAATTCACAAAGATTTCACAAAGATTCTACAGAGATTTTCCAAAGATTTCACTAATATTTCAGATAGATTTTGAAGATTTTACAAAGACTTCTATTATTTCACAAAGATTTCAGATAGATTTCAATGATTTCCACATGATTTCACACAGATTGCACAAATATTTCACAAAGATTTGAATGGTTTACCAAAGATTTCACAAAAATTTCAAATATTCCGCAAAGATTTCAGACAGATTTCAAAGATTGAATAAAGATTTATATGATTTCACAAAGATTTAAATGATGTCCCAAAGATTTCACAAAGATTCCAAATGTTTCGCAAAGATTTCAGACAGTTTTCAAGGATTGAACAAATATTTAAATGATTTCAAAAAGATTTCAAAGATTTCGGATAGATTTAAAAGACTTCCTGAAGACTTCATTCATTCCTCAAAGATTTCACGAAGATTTCAAAAATGTCACCAATATTGCCAAATATTTCACAAATATTTCCAATATTTCGCAAAGATTCTTGAAAAATTCACAAAGATTTCACAAAGATTTTAAATAATTCACAAAGCTTTCAAATATTTCACAAAGATTTCAGACAGATTTCAAAGATTGAATAAAGATATAAATGATTTCCCAAAGATTTCACAAAGATTGCAAATGTTTCGCAAAGATTTTTGAAGAATTAACAATGATTTCACAAAGAGTTTAAAAATATTTCACAAGGATTTCAAACAGTTCACAAAGATTTCAGACAGATTTCAAATATTTCACAAAGATTTCAATGATTTACCAATGATTTCACAAAAATTTAAAATATTTCGCAAAGATTTCACAAAGATTTCACAAAAATTTAAAATATTTCGCAAAGATTTCACAAAGACTTCACAAAAATTTCTCAAAGATTTCAATGATTTCCCAAAGATTTCAAAGATTTCGGATGGATTTAAAATACTTCACGAAACCTTCATTCATTTCTCAAAGATTTCACAACGATTTCAATAACATCGCAAATATTATCGAATATTTTAAAAATATTTCAAATTTTTCGCCAAGATTTTTAAAGAATTCACAAAGATTTCAATGATTTTCCAGAGATTTCATAAATATTTCACAAAGATTTCAATGATTTTCCAAAAATTTCAAAGATTTCAAATATTTCGCAAAGATTTCGATGATTTCAAAAAGATATAAAATATTTCACAAGGATTTCAGATAGATTTCAAAGTTTTTACAAGGATTTAAATGATTTCACGAAGATCTCAAACACTTCGCAAAGATTTTACATAGATTTCACAAAGACTTCATTCATTTCTCGACGATTTCACAATGATTTCAGTAACTTCACAAATATTATCGAATATTTTTAAAATATTTCAAATTTGTCGCAAAGATTTTTAAAGAATTCACAAAGAATTCAATGATTTTGCAAAGATTGAACAAATCAAGAAAGAACATCGTGCACGCTACACGCGCATTATTATTATTATTATTATTATTATTATACCATTAAGCCATTTCCCTTTCGGGATAGGCGTGACTTGCTCGGTTGGAAAATAGTAGTGTGTATATGGGTATATAGGTATAGAGTAGGTAGGTATAAGTTAAATAGGTATATAGGTGTAAAGTAGGTAGGTATATAGGTATAAGGTATATAGGTACATAGGTGTTAAGTATAGATATTTTAGATTGATCTGGAATTCTCGTCTTATTTGTTTAAATGACACGTTTAATCCGCAACACTGCTCCGAACCAGGTTGCTGATCAATCTCTCTAGCGAACACCCCAAGTGAGGAGCCTCACAAAATTGTTATGTATGGTTCCCCACTTGGGCCCATTAGTATCCAAGGTCTTTGTTTCAGGCATCATTCACTCTATTGTCACTCTGTTTACAAACAATTTGTCGCCACACTTTTCTGTCCTGGCATACTACTCTAGCTTCCTTCACGTCCATGCATTTTTTCATGCGAGCTCTTGTGTTTCTATGGCTTCTTATGTCTCTTTGGATTAATGTCACATTTACAGATTCTAACCATTCTTTCGGCGGTCTACCTCTGGGCATTCTGCCACTTACTTTACCTTCAGACACTTGCTTGGTCAGTCGTTCATCTTTCATTCTTTCAAGATGTCCGAACCATCTTAACTGATTTCTTTCCCATATGTCAACTAGTGTCTCTCCTGTACCACATTCTTTGAGGATTATCTCGTTTCGGACTTTGTCCATCAGTGTTTTCCCGCATATTATGCGCAGAGGTTTCATGCCGATCGCGCTGATTTTACTCCTGTCCTTTTCTTGACAGGTCCATGTCTCACTACCATATAGTACAGTTGGTACGAAAATAGAGTTATGTATGGCCATTTTAGCTTTTTTTGATATGTTTTTATTTGTGAGGATGGACCCTGCTCTACCGATAACCTGCTTACCCTTATTCATGCGCCAATCTAATTCCCCATCTATTTTTCCGTCGCTAGTGAATAGGCTACCCAGATATATGTACGTACTGGTCAACTTGTTCTAATCTCTCATCACTTAGGACAATGTTGCACATTGTTTTCTCAGTTTTTCCTTCAAACACCATGATTTTTGTTTTATTCACGTTAATTTTGAGGACCATGTTCTTCATGCTTGTATTAAGTTTATTCAACATTTTTTGCAAGTCCTCGATTGATTCTGCCATAACAATCTTGTCATCTGCGAAAGCTAACCCACGTACCTTGACGGTTTCGAGATCTACACCTTCTTCGTCGGAAAGGGCAGTTCTTAGACTCTTATCCATGAATATGATAAATAGCCACGAGGACATAACGCATCCTTGCTTCACACCTTGCATAATATCGAACCAGTCACTCAGTTTCCCATTTACCCTTACACTCGCTTTACTACCTGTATATATTGTTTTCATTGCTTGTAGGAGCCCTCCATTCACTCCATACTCTTTAAGGACTTCCCAAAGTTTACTTCTATTTACCGTGTCGAATGCTTTTTCTAGGTCAATAAATGCACAGAAAACTTTCTTTCCTACTCTCAGGCTTTTTTCTGTGATCCATCTTAGGCTAAATGTCTGATCTGTACATGACCTACCTGGCATAAATCCACTTTGGACTTCCCATATCTTCTTTTCTGTGATTTCCATTACCCTACGGATAAGTATTTTTGAATATATTTTACTTACGGTACTTAGTAGGCTGATACCTCTGTAATTACTGAAGTTGCTTTTATCTCCCTTCCTTTTATATATTGGTACTATGATCGCTCTTCTCCAAACGTTTGGGACTTCTCCCATCTCGATACATAAATTTATCAATTCGCACAGCCTGTGAGGTACGTACTCGCCACCGTATTTAAGCACTTCGACGCTAATACTGTCCACACCAGCAGCCTTACCGTTTTTTAAGTTCTCAACTAGACTATTATGTGTGCGCGCAAGCGCGCGCCAACTTTTGTGTTCATGTTTCTCCTTTACTCAATTTTCGAATCACTATTTATTCCTTCAAATTCCTTGAACAATAAAATTCTTGATTTCACAACACAAAAAGATGTGAAGAAGTATTTTCATTGAATCATTGAAATAATTTTTACTTAATATTTTTGTGAAAATTTGAATTATTAATAACCCTTTAAACTATTCCAGAGAGAATTAAAATATATGTGCACAGAATTTCGAAATGAAAATTCAGATACTCATTTCACAACATCCCAAAATTAAAAAAAATATATAATTGGAATAGAGGTATTTTAAACATTAACAAACTCTTATTATACAATGTATAGTCAATAGTCAATTATATCACCTTGAAGTAAATGATCAGTTCATGCTACCTAATCAAAAGAAATTAAAATTAAATCATCATGTAATTTAAAATTGTTGGAAAAAATAATCCGCTAATAATTAATTAATTTGTTTATAACATAATAAACATTCAACTATAATTTTCATTCATACATTGTAATAATTTGTATACTATATTGAGAAAAAAATGCACTATCATTTCTGAAAATTTAATATATTAGTAACCTTCCATACTAATTTCAGAGAAAATAAGATCATATTCACATATAATTTTAAAAATTGAATGAAGACACTCGTTTCACAACATCAGCATCATTTCAAAAATAATGTAATTAGTGGTATATTAAATTTAAATAAACTTTTATTGTACAAATTATATGCAGTATTCAATTAAAAAACCTGGAAGTAAATGATCAATTTATGATTTTGAATTTAAAACAATTGAAATTAAATATTTATGTAATTCAATTTTGTGGTTAAAATAAATCAGCTAATAATTAATTAAACAGTTCACAACATAAAAATCCTCAACCAATTATTTTCACCGAAATTTAATATTTATCTGACAATTTAAATTATTCATAACCTTCCAAAGTAATACCAGGAGAAATTGAAATATATGCAGATATAATTTTGAAAATTGAATTCGGATACTCACTTCACAACATCACGAACATTTGAAAAAAATTATATCATTGTAATGGAGATATATTAAAGAAAAAAAAGAAAAACATTTTTATCATAAAAATCGATCAACCATATTATTTGCATTGAAACATCAAAATAACTTCTACCTTATATGTTTCTGAAAATTTCAATTATTCATAATATTTTAAACTAATTTCATAAAAACTTAGAACACATTTACAAATAAGTTTGAAGATTATTTAGATAATTATCTCACAACATCGCAATCATTTCGAAAATTATGAAATTAGAATAAAAGTATTTTAAATATAAATAAACTTTTATTATGCAAATCATATCCAATATTCGATTAAATAAAGATTCCTTCTATACTACAATCTTACACAAGATGTTGGGAACCTTTTTTCATATGAAGGATTTGATCCTTTATTCCTGAAAATTTAATTTACTCATAAAATAGAATCAGTCAATCAGTTTTTCATTTGAAATTGCAATTCTATACATTTAATTTATTAATGACTTTTAAAACTAATTCCAGAAAAATAAAAAATAAATGTATATATTAATTAATCATTTCACAACATAAAAAGCAATGAACAGTTATTTTAATAAAAACATTCGAATAATTTTTACTTTATATTTTTTCTGAAATTTTGAATTAATAATAACCTTTTAAACTGATTCCACAAAAAAGTAAAAAATATGTACATATAATATTGAAAGCAGAATTCAGGTACTTATTTCACAACATCGAAAAATTTACCAAAATTATACAATTGGAATAGAGGTATTTCAACATAAATAATCTTTTATCATAGAAATTATAGCCAATATTCAATTGCATGGCCTTCAATCAAATAATCAATTTATGTACTTGATTTAAAAAAATTAAAATATAATCTTTATGTAATTTAATATTGAAAAAAATTGATCAGCTAATGATTCATTCATCTGTTGCCAACATAAAAAGCATTCAACTATAATTTTCATTCAGGCATTCAAACAATTTTTACTTTACATTTTTTTTTAATTTACTGAAAATTCATTTCTGAAAATTCGATTTATAAGTAACCTTTTATAGTAATTTCAGAGAAAATTGAAACATATGCACAAATAATTCTGAAAATTAAATTTAAATCATTATTTCGCAACATCACAAACATTGGCGGACAATGCGTAATTGGATTAGATGTACTTTTTCTTTATTCATAATGTTTCCTCTAAGGGACTTCATTCTTTCTCATTTGCTCCCCTAGCACCCTCTAACTCCTTCATCCACTCTTCCCCTAAACCATCCTCCCCTAGAATCATTACCACATTCTCTTGCCAGCTTCCTTTATCTTCCATTCCTCTCCTACATCCTTCCCATATATGCTCCCATGTTTCCTCTTCCTATTCGCAAATTTTGCACTTCCTGTTATCTTTCTTCTCCCCATACATACTCGTTTCCCAATCTAAATCTTGCTACTCTGGTCCATCTTTTCTCTCCCCATCCCTCTTTGAAATACTTTTGTACTTCTTCCTTTTTTATCATCTTATACAATATATTATATTTTAATTTCTCAATCATCCCCCATCTTCCTATTAATTGTCTTTCTCTCTCCCTTTCTTCCACTTCTTCGTAGTTGACTCCAGTCACATCATCTATCTCTCTAAGAACTCCCTGCTTTCTTCTTCCAATCTCGTTAATTCCATCGCCCTCCCTCTCCTCTCTTCTACCAACATCAAACACTTCCTCGCTAACTCCCCTCCCTTTCCCTCCCACAGCTTAGTCTCAAAATTCCATGCCCTCTTTCCCGCTCTAGTACTTAATTTATCCCTTTGCGTTGCTTCTCTCACCATATATCCCGGCGCCCTCTCGTCTACCCCTAGCGTACACCTTATATACCTTTCTTGTAAAGTCTCAATCTCTTCCATTTCTTCCCATCCCCATATCTCTGCTCCGTAACCTGATACCGGCCATACCAGCGTATCAAATAATCACATTCTCCTTCTCAAATTTTGTTTGAAACCTTCTTTCTCCTATTCTCCATATCTGTTTCATTACCCCTGCTGCTTTTTTTATACTTTCTCTTATGTGAGCTCCATGATCTCCATTTGCTTGCAAGTTATATCCCAAATACTTAAACTCTTTTACTTCTACATTTAAATTCAACTTTTTTCCATCTAAGTATTTCTCTAATCCTGTAATTAAGCCCATCATCCCTTCTTTATCCTCTACCATCAATACTATATTGTCCGCGTATGCCAGTGTATATATATTTTCGTTCCCTATCCCAACTCCTTCCCATCCTTTATTTTCATTTCTTCTTCCAAGTCTGATATTAATATAATAAATAAAAGTGGGCTCAGAGGACATCCTTGCCTTACTCCTATCACCAACCAGAAACTATCTCCCACTTGCTCTCCTACTTTTACCTTGCATTTTGTCTCTCTAAAAATTTCCGATACTCTCTTTGTTAATCCCTCTCGTATCCCCTTTTTCACCATAATTTTTTCTATCTCAGCACGGTCTAATGAGTCAAACGCCGCCGTTAGGTCCACAAACATTGCTATCATTGTCCCTTTCTCCCTTTTAATTCTCTTATTTACTAAATAGTGCAGAACATATATATCGTCGATCACTCCCATCCCTTTTCAAATTCCTGTCTGATTGGGTGGCTCTATCTTTTTCTCCACAACTTCTTCTTTTGACCTTTCGATAAAACAGCCACATATACTTTATATAGTGTTGGCATTAATGTCACTCCTCTCTAATCATTAACCTCCTCCCATTTGCCTGTCTTCTCTATTGGTATAACTTCTCCTTCTTCCCATAATAATATCAACTATACCAGGTGCCTTTCCATCTTTCATCATCCCTAATACCGTGACTATTTCCTCCCTTGTAATGTCCTCCTCATCTGTTTCCCTACCATATTTTCCTCCTTTCCTAACTTTCCTCTCTACCCCTCCTAGTAATTCCATTAAATATTTTTCCATTATATCATCTCAATATCCTGGTTTACTCTTTTCCTTCTTCTCTCTTTATTTACAACCTTCCAAACCTCTTCATCCATCCCAGTCTCCGCTTCTTCTTCAAACCTTTTATTTTCCTCCTCCTTTTTTTGATCACACAACTCATCAGTTCAAAAAATAAGAAGCTTTAAACTATAACTTTCATTAAAATATTCACATAATTTTTACTTGATATATTTCCTTTAATTTGAACTTTCATTTATGAATATTTGACTTATTAATAACTTTCGAAACTAATTACAGAAAATATAAGTTTCAATTGAATCAAATTATAATTAATTAACCAGTTCATAACATGAAAAGCGTTACACAATTATTTTCATTGAAACATTCAAATTATTTCTAGATTATCTTCTCCTTTAAATTTGAAATTTCATTTCTGTACATTCAATTCATTACTAACCTTTTAAACTAATTTAAAAAAAAACGTACATATGTATAATCTTGAAAATTGAATTCAGATAGAGTTATTTCACAACGTCACAAGTATTTGAAAAGATTATATAATTGCAATAAAGGTATTTAAAAAAAAAATTAAACTTGCATTATAAAAGTAATAACCAATATTCAATTACATAACCTTCGTGTAAATAATCAATTTATGTTACTTAAATAAAGAAAAAAATTTTTAATTCAATTCCTTTGAAATTTGAAGTTTTTGACAAAATTAATCGACCAACAATTAATTAAACTGTTTACAACATAAAAAACATCAAACTATTATTTCAATTGAATCATTCAAATAATTTTTACTTTATATTTTTTAAACATGAAATTTCATATCAGAAAATTTATGTTTCAATTGAATCAGTTAATAATTAATTAATCATTTCACAATGTAAAAAGCATTAAGCAATTAGTTTCATTGAAACATTCAAGTAATTTTCACATTTTACATATATGTTTTTTGTTTAAAATTGCATTTCTTTACCTTTAATTCAACAGTAAGCTTTAAAAATAATTTGAAAAATTTTTTAAATATATATGTTCATATCATTTTGAAAATTTAATTCATATACAGTCATTTCACAACGTCACAAGCGTTTGAAAAGATTACATAATTGCAATGGAGGTATTTTGAAGAAAAAGTAAACTTTTATTATAAAAATAATAACCAATATCCAATTACATAACCTTCAAGTAAATAATCAATTTCTGCTACATAATTGAAAACAAAATCAAATTCAATCTTTATTTAATTTAAAGTTTTCAACAAATTTAATTGAAAAAAATAGCTCAAACTGTTTACATCATAAAAAGAATGAAACCATTATTTTTATTAAAATATATTCAAATAATTTTTACTTTATATTCAAAAAAATGAAATTTCATTTCTGAAAATTGGAATTATTAATAACTTTTTATACTAATTAAAAAAAAAATTAAACATATTATTCTGCTATAATTTTGAACATTGAATTCAGATACTCATTTAAGCATTAACCTTAAACGTTAACATTAACATTAGCATTAACATTAAATAATTTTTACTTTATTTATATATATATATGTATTTTTTTTTCAAATTTGAAATCTCATTTCTGACAATTTAAATTATTAATAACCTTTCAAACTAATTCCATAAAAATGTAAGTTTTAATAGAATCAGTTAATAATTAATTAATCAGTTTAAAACCTAAAAAGCATTACACAATTATTTTCATTAAAACATTTAAATAATTTTTACATTACATTTTCCTTTAAATTTTAAATTTCACTTCTATACATTCAATTCATTAGTAATATTTTAAACTAATTAAAGTTTCTTGCTTCCTTCTAAGTCGTTTTGTAATTTCTTCTCTTCTTCTGTTCGGATTTTATCTTTACTTTCTTTTACTAGTCGTTTAACTTTCCTATTTTTGCGTCTGTAATCATTTTTGAGCCCTAAGACCTGTGATGTTCAACGTTTTTTTCGTACGCTTCTTTCTTTTCTTTTCGGGCTGCCTCAATTTCATCATTCCACCATGCATCACCTGACTTTCTTCCTACAACCGCCGTACCACATACTTCAGATGCAGTTTTAACAATGACATCTACAAACAAGGCTGATGCGGCCTCTATATTTTTATTATTTATTATTTTCACCCAAGTTGCCTGATCTATGCGTTTGTTTATCTTATTCTGAAAATCTATACGCTCTTCCGGTTTCTGTAAATTTTCAACCTTGATTCGCGTTTGTTTCATTTGATTCTCTTTCCTCTCCATCCCTATTGCTATTGTGGCTATTTCCCTTATACGCTACATGTGGATCATTTGATGTCTAAACCAAGTATTTGTAATAAACAGGCCCTTTTCTAAGCATGAGCTAACTAATCTTTCCCCGTTATAATTTTTTCTTGAATCCCCAAAATTACCTATAGCTCCCTTACTGTATCAGTACCCTGACGTTGGACGTCGACCCATCCGTTCATATCCCCCAGTAGAATGATGCTTTTACCATGATCAAGAAGATATTCTTAGATAATTCTGTAAATAATTGAGCCTTTTCATTGAAAAATAGTCTAACTCTGGATTTTTTAATCGGAATTGTTTAAATAATTAAAAATTCTTGTAAATTTACAAAGCAACATAGAAAAAAGTAATCGCAAAGTTATTTTTAGTTGACACCGTAAACAAATTGTGCCTATTTCTTGAAAAATAGCCAAACTCTGAATATGTTCATAAAAATTGTTTAAATAATTATTAATTATTTTAGATTTGTAAAATCTCGTAGAAAAGAGTTATTGGAAATACATTATTTATTGATTCAAGAAACAAATCAAGCCTATCCTTCAAAAAATAGCTAAACTCTTAATTTGTTTGTGAAAATTGTTTAAATAATTAATGAATCTTGGAAATTTGCCGAGAATTGTAAAAAAGTCACCATGTCCACCAGAAAAATATTCTTAGTAAATTTTATAAAAAATTAAGCCTATTTATTGAAAAATAGCCAAACTCTGAATATTTGTATGGAAATGGTTCAAATAATTAATAATTCTTGCGGAAATTTGCAAAGCATCATACAAAAAAATCACCGGGAAGATATTCTTAGTTAATTCTGTAAAAAAATTTAGCCTGTTCGTTGAAAAGTAGCCAAAAGCCTATTCGCTGAATAATACGTCAATTCTGTAAAGAAATTGAGCCTATTTGTTTAAAAATAGCCAAAAGTTTATTCGCTGAAAAATGGCCAAACTCTGAATTTGTCTATGAAAATTGTTTAAATAATCAATAATTATTAAATTTACAAAATCTGAATTTGTTTATGAAAATTTTTTATACAATTAATAGTTCTTGGGAATTTACCAAGCATCAT
>CAKNXH010059979.1:92601-119372 GCA_932178445.1 Andricus quercusramuli | reverse complement strand
TACACAGAATTACAATTACTTGCTGTTGGTTTCAGCTTCTCACAACAGCAAGTAATTGTAAGTCTGTGTAATTTTTGTCTTTTTTCTCGATTTCAGTCCTTTGTAGCACTGGCCAGCGCTGCGTGTGTGATTTTTTCAGTCATGATATATACCGCCACAAAAAAATTGGAAAAATATATGTTAAAGCAGATAACGTAAGGATTTTCCTGCGAGAAAATGAAGAGATGTATTTTTCAACAGAATTTTTTTTTAATGGTCTCGTTGATATTGATGACACATTTTTCATAAAAATAGATTGAGCCGCTTGATGGTATAGCATTCCGCAGCCGCGTGGGAGGGTGCCGTATGAGCGTAGCGCTGCATGCATGGTTTTTATTTTTTTTACCCATGTTATACCTCCACGAAAAATTCAGCAAAAATATATGTTAAAGCTGATAATCTGAAGATATTTTTGAGAAAAAATGGTAGGTGTATCTCCAAAATATCACATGAAAAAAATATTTTGAAAAATTCAAACATTTTTTTTGGTCATATTTTTTATCAAAATTTTTTCATATTTTTTGTTTGCGTTACTCTCATTGATGTATGTAACATATATTTTGTTCATCAAAATCGGTTGAGTGGTTTTCGAGAAAAACCACTTTTTTTTATTTTTCTTTCCCCCTCCATAAGTCACTCAAAAATGCAATTTTAAGGTTATCATTGGGGGAAATTATACTTCACATGGGCATGAAACCATGACGTAAATTTGAACTTGATACGTGCGGGGGCAGATTTTACATGCTTAACCGGCTAGGCCCTTTCTAAAGTTCAGAGTAAAAATATTCCATTTTAAACAAGATAGATAAAGTTTTAACCAAAGAGTTGAAATTGGAACCAAAAAGATTAGATTTCTACCAAAAAAACATGATTTTTCAACAAAATGCATAAATTCTCAACCAAATAGTTGAATTTTGAACTAAAAAGGATCAGTTTTAAACCAAAAATAGAATAGTTAAATTTGAACTGAAATGATGAACGTTTAACTCTGCCGTGATTTGAGAAAACACCGTTAACTGCAAAATGAACGAAGCCGAGAAAATCGACGAAAACTGTTCGAATCTTTATTCGCGTGTATCGCGGATTCTTATCCATTTTCTGCATTTTTTTTGTTGTTGTTGACTAATTTGCATATGATATTTTCATTTTTGCAATAAAAAATGTTAAAAAATGTTGATTAATTATCTAAAATGCAGTTAACGGTATTGATTGGGATGCTGAAATTCGAAAAACGCCGCAACGGGCAGATACGGCTCTCTTCGAATTACGGACCTCAGTAATAGGCCTGCCGTGATTTGAGAGAACGCCGTTTACGGCAAAAGAATATGAAAGAGTGAAATTATTATAAGATATTAATAAAATATGGAATTATAATTGTTATGAAATATTGCATATAAGATTATTATTCATATCCATAATTGTTTTATCTTTCTTGCGCTTGTTTTTAAATCAGCCAAATAGATATTAATGTTATCTTTTTCAAGATAAATAAAGAAATTGATATATTTTTCGAATTTGAAAACCAATTAAAAGTATTAAATGAAACAAATTTTTAGAACAGTTTCATTAATTTTCTTTGAAAATTTCCAATTCACTTTTTCCACTTTAAAAAATTGAAATGATTTACAAACATTATTTTTACTTATTACATTTCTTAACAATATAACTTCATATTAATTCAAGACTGTCAATAATTATAACAAATACAGACTTTCAATAATAATTTTGCATTTTGCAACTAATAATAAGTGCAGTTACGGCGTTTCTCGAATCACAAACCTCTTTTCTCGGGGTTCGATGATTCCGGAGAACGCCGTAAGCACTTACGGACCTCTCCGAAATCACGAAGGCTCGAAATCGCCGTCCAATAATTTTGGTAAAATCCGCAACTACCAGTTACTGTGTTTTCTCGAATTTTGACGTCACGTATTTAGCCGTCTCTGATTTACGCCTGCAGTTAACGGTCAGTTACCGCTCTCTCTCAAATCACAACTCGTCAATCTTTGCAGTTAACGGTGTTTTCCAAAAATGAGGCAATAATTATTTTTAAAGTTATTAACAATTTAGAAAAATTATTTCAATAATCAGGTGTATCTTTTTTTCACGATTCCAACGATATAAAAAACTCATTTTTCGATTTTTTGCAGTTAACGGTGTTTTTCCAAATCACGGCAGTAACTGGAATAGATAAATTTTTAAGCAAAAAGATAATGTTTCAAACAAGAAGATTAATTTTGAAATGTAATGAATAATTTTCTACAAAAAAATACATTTTTTGTTCAAGAAAAGACATGAATTTCAAACTAAAAAAGACAAACTTTCAACTCAACAGATGAATGTTCAGTTAAAAATATAATTAATTTTTCATACACAAAAAAATTGTCCACAAAAAAATAAACAAACCAGCCAAAATGATGAATTTTCAAATAATTTGATGAGTCTTTTACTGTAATAGATGAATTTTGAACCGGAATAGATAAATTTTAAGGCGAATAGATACATTTTTAACAAAAGCGTTTAACTTTCAGCCAAGTAGTTGTATTTTCAACCAAAAAGATTCATTTTCAACTAAAATTGTAAATATTTAATTGTAATACTTGATTTTTTAACCAAAAAGGTAAATTTTCAAAGAACAAGATTAATTTCCAGACCAAAAAATTAATACTAATAGTGAGGATTTTTGAACAACAGAAAATTTTCATCCTAATAGTTGAATCTTGAACTAAAAAATATCAATTTTCCACCAAAAATGGAATAGTTGAATTTTGAATTGAAAAAATTAATTTTCAAGGAAACTTATGAATTTTCAAATAGAATGATGAATCTTCAATTGGAATAGTTGAATTTCAAACCAAAAAGATAAATTTGCAAATGAAAATATCAATTTCCACACAAAAAGACGATTTTTCAACAAAATACATGAATTTTCAACGAAATATTTGAATTTTGAACTAAAAAAGATAAATTTTCGACTAAATAGTTAAATTTTCAACAAAAAATATGAGTTTTCAACATAAAAATTCTATTTTTCAGTTTCAATTTTCAGTTGAAAAAATCAATATTCAACCAAACTTATGAATTTTCAACTAAAAATGGTAATTTTTCAACCTAAAATTGAATATTTAAATTTTTTATTATGTTCAACTAAAGAGATACATTTTTAACCAATATTCAACTGAAATAATTATATTTTCAATTTGAAAAATTTATTTTCTGTTCAAGAAAAAACGAATTTTTAACAAAATAGCTCACTTTTCAACCACAGAGATAGATTTTTAATTAAAATTATGAATCTTGAAAAATATTAATTTTTAACAGAAGAGTTCACTTTCAACTTAGTAATGAAATTTTTATTCCAAAAAAGATTAATTCTAAACGAGAAATGTAGTAGTTGATGTTTCAACCAAAAAAATTAATTCTCAATGAGAAGCAGTGGAATTAAAAAAAACTGCTTTTAAACCTGAGTTGAATTTTCAACTTATAAAGATTTTTCAGTCAAGAGAGAGAAAAAAGTACAAACAAGCTGTTGATTATTCGAGCAAAGATATGAATATTTGAATTTTCAACTAAAAACGATCAATTTTCAAAGAAAAATATAATATAGTTAAATTTTAATATAAAAAAATTGACTTTAAACAACAACAAAAATGAATTTTCTGCAAAAATTGAGACTCTCTGAAAAATTTCCCTGTCTTTGAAGAAAATTCCCTCACATTTCCGGGATCTTCCAGGTATTTGAAAATTCCCTTACAATTCCAGGTTTTCCAGATAGAGCAGATGCCCTGTGTATGCATACTTTAACTTTAAGGAAAGAATGTTACCATAGATCCATGAAAATCAAACAATCGTGGGTATTTTGAACGGATATCCGAAATCGTTGGCGAATCTGATTCAATCCAATCACGTCTATCATAAAACGTTTCGATTAGAGTTGAAGCCATAGTCTGCTTTTTGTTTGCATCGGGCATGGTCATTTGCATAAGCGAAATCTTAAACAGTAAGAAACAATAATTAAGATTTAAAAATTATTTTAAGACGAGGAATAATACTAGAGAAAAGTAATGAAAGTATTACCTTCTCTTTTAATTCATCGGCAGGTAAAAGTCTGTCCTTTTTTTTTGTCTGAAAAAAGAAGGCGTTTTGCGGCTTTTGCGTTCTTCATTGGTGCAGTTTGATACTTTTTCTTGCTAGGTAAGGATATTACAAATAAAGAAACTTAAATCAACCTACACACCATTCTCACTTTGGTACCAATGAGAGAAATGATCTATTAATAACACAGCCACAAAAAAAAAGTTGGATCTCCGACGGACTTGACTAGTCAATTCCTATGAGCCGCTGAATCCGAATCTTCGATCGGGATTTGAAAGTTAGCTCTTGTTTTCAGCATAATCTCAAAAACCCTGGAAAATATGTTTTTTAATGTTATGATGAAAATAGGAGCTAATTTTCAAATTCCTCAGATTCAGATTCAGCAGCACAAAATTCACAGGAATTGACTAGTCGAGCTCGTCCGAGATTCAACGATAAAGTGGTTCAAAAAAGGCTGTTTTGAAAACAAAGAGTTTTTGATTCTGTTTAAAATTGAGGTTCAATAATAATTTTTGTCCCTTAGGAAAATTAGATCTAACGATTATAAGTGCTGCCTCAATAGTGTAAGTTTAAAACATTGAAAAAGGCTTACAAATCTTTTCATACCTTCCAGTTCTGCCACAGTGTCTGTATCTAGGTGATTTTCAATTGCTTTAGCCAATTGTTGCACACTTTATTCCTCGAAGGTCTTGAATTTTTGTGAAAATAAATTTTAATTAACCTAAATTTTTTGAACAACACTTTTCCAGTTCCCTTTAAACTATTCACTCCATTACTAATATTAAACAAAAACTTACCCATTTCAAAGAAACTAAGCAGATTTCACAAATAATAATATTTATAGTGACAAAAACGATTCAACTTAATTAAATTTGTTTATTTATCAGGATGCTATAATAGTATACATTTAAATTTATTATATTTATCTTGCTCCTTGAAGTTGTCTGAAGTCAAAGAAACACTGAATTAAACTTCAGAAAATACTGCTGTGTTTTGTTTTGAATATATGTAGAAAGTGTTCAGAATGTCCTGTATTTCGGAATCTGATCTAAATATTTTATGTGTAAATTGATAAAAACTTATTTTAAGTATATTTTCATGCAAGTATCACAAAAATTATTAAATTATGTTCCTCTAGAAATTCATTGCTACTTATTGAATTAGTAAGTTGTTACTACTGAGCAGATTAGTAGAATACCCTTACTAATTCATTTAGTAACCTAAATCTTATCATTTCATTTAGTAGAAAGTGATAAAATTACTATTTTAACAGTCAGATAATATGCTACTAATTGAATTAGTAAAATTTCGACTAATTCGGATTTAGAGAGTAAATTAAAGAAGATGTTTTTGCACGAAGTGCTGTGTAGAAATAAATAAAACAATATTTGGATGTAACACTAAATGCTCTGTAAATATATGTATTTCTTTCAGTCGCACAAATATTGGAATTACTTACAAGAAAAAAAGTATTATCAGCTTGTTTTCAAACTTATATAAATATAAATTTTATAATAATCTTGAGAACTTTAGAAAAGATCTTTGAATATTTTAGATGTGTCAAGAAAAATCTAGAAGATTGAACAAAAAATTGTTATTTCACAGAATTTTGCTAAATATTATGAAAAATTGGAGCGTCAGAAATTGCCTCAAAATCTTCGAAATTTTCCTAGGAATTTTAAGAAAATTAAAAAAGATTTTCGGATGTTTCAGGTGTGTCAAAAAGTAATCTAGAAGATTGAAGAAAAAATGTATTTTACAGGATTTTACAAAATATTAGGAAAAATTCGAGTCTTTTTAAACGATATTTAGGTCTTTTAGAACTTTGGAAGAAATAAAAAATATTTGATAAATTGTCGGAAATGCGTCCAAGTTTAAAAATATTTTGAATTCATTCAAAACCTCTTAAATTCTTAAGAATATTTTTAGTGGACTCAAATTTTCTTAAAATTTTGAAAAATCATTCAAAATGTAAAAAAATTGCCTATAAATCTTCTAAATTTTCCTAGAAATGTAAAAAAGATTTATTTATTTACTTGAAACCTTTCAAAATTCTTTAAAAATTTCTAAAGTTTTGGTTTGAAATCTTTTTGAAAAATCTGCATTTTTACATTCTCATCAGGAAAGGTATTAGATTTGTGTAAAATTTGACCCCCCGTTTTTGTCAAATGTCCATTTGAAACCCTCTAAACCCGAAAAACAGATTTCCTGAAATGAAGGTGTAGTTAGTTAGCAGCCGTTTTAGATAAAAATTCAAAAAGTTGGAGCATTTTCAAAATTTTTTAGATGATTTTTTTTAGAATTTTGAAGATCTTGATACGCTTGTTCGTCGCATTCAAAAAGATGAAAAATTCATTTTCATTATTTTTTTTTAATGAAAAATGAATTACCAGAGACAGCATTTACACAATTCATTCTATAACTTACCCAGTGGGTACCAGGGCCGTGACTATCATCAAGATTACAATAGATGACTCAATTTATGGGGGTCCCTCTATTGGCAGTTGATTGGGCATAAATACTGTACGAAAATGTGGAATCTTTAGAGCTTTAGCATACTTGAACAGATCGGTAACAGTGAGTGCATGGTGAGGTAGCTTCACTGCAAGTTTTTTGGCATCTGTCTTAGAAGAAGTCCCTGTCCTTTTCGATAAGGTTTCATATGAAGACCTAATCCTTTTCTGTAGGGTTTTAGGTGTGAACCTCCTCCTAGAGCAATAGCCTCCATTGACATGTTATGACGTTGAGCTTCTTCCAGTTGTTGCTTGGCTACGCTAGCATCGTTTACAGCTTTAGCTACACCTGCTGCTCCACCAGTGAGAGCTCTAAGTGCACTGAGTGCAGCAAAAATTGGAATCAGTGGCAAAACACCACCGACTTTCGAAGGGATTGGTAGAACACGTGGATTTTGCACTGTATGTTTATCGCTTACGTTTTTGACAGCTTCCTGTGTACCTCTGATTGCAGACTTGATGGCCACTTTTGCATCACTACTTCATTTCATTGCTTTCTTAGCTGCATTCACGACCTTTCTAAAAGCTATTAGCTTATTTGTTGCAGCTGGTTTCTTTTTCACACTAGGTTTCCTTTTCTATGGATTAGGTTTCTTCTTCAACCCCATACCGAGTTTCGCTCTGGCATTCATCACGTTAGTTATTGTTAGTCCTGCCGCTTTATCGCTAATTCCAGCGTCTTTGGCAAAAACGCGCTGCCTGGCTTTACTAGCTAGTACACGATCTGCAACGTTTCTCGCTTCAACGTTTTCACGATTTCGTGAGTATAAAATGTCGTGTTCTTTACATGCAGCGTGTAGAGGATTGATACCGGGATCACCTCTAGCAAGTCGTTTGGCTAGCTTAGTACCAGGACCACAATATTAATAGCCAGGTAAGTGCAACTCAAACGGCAAGTTGTTGATGACTTTGTTGACCAATCCTTTACCTCGATGATGACAACGTGATATTTTGTTCACTTTATGGTGCACAATCATTCTTCACTAAACGAAGGCTAGCACGCAACTGCCAGGATGCTTCATAAGCGCTGTATTTATAGCTTTCCCAGCAGTTTCCCAACATTGATACCCTAATCCAGTCGAAAAAGGATAGGGTAAAATGACATGGTAGCCCTTTAACGAATACATACTTTAGAATAATACATTACTTGCCCTAATCTTACACCCAAACGGATTGAAATTTGAAAGTGTCTACGTCTAGTCGAATTCCCATGAGTTATTTACAATTTAGAGACTCATTTTCAAGATGTTGGAATACTGACAAGTATGGATTTATTGTCATTGACAAGGACAGCGATTTAAATAAGGGAAGATACAGAAAATGTTTTGACTGTTTCATCTCCCTATGAATATATGCCATGTAGTGGAAATGATGTCATCATAAATTGAGACCTCAACACATCAACATGTCAAAGTTTCACAAAGAGAAGGAGGTGCTCCGTCAAATTGCTAAAGGAAGTGAGGTAAAGAAGCCACTGAAAAGATAATGAGTGAAACGTTTAAGCCAATCGCCATGCCACTGCAGAAACTGGATGACATATCGAATCCTTTAGTCAAGAAAGAAGTTAAACAAAATGAGCCTGTAAAGAAAAAAGATGAGGAGGAGAATGAGCAGGATGAACAGGAAGAGAATGGCGATAATGCTTCCTTTACGACTGCTAATGCTGAAGGAGAGCAAGATACAACTATGCTTCAAGAAGATGCCGTGACTGAGCTTGCTGATAATTACGAGTATCTAACAAACAAATTTCTCAGGATGCTGCGACAAAATAGGAAACAGTATTTGGATATGGTTTATACTGTGCGTAAACTCAATGATGGCAGCCTAATGATTGGTGACAAACCCAATAGTTTTGAGGGACAATATATCAATTTTGATGGTAAACAATATCTGAAAACCTTTGGTCTGCTTGAAGTTTTGTTTAAACAACACCCAGAAGAATCCCACATAAGCACTGACGATCGATACAATTATAAGGAAATTTTGATTGCTACAAATGCACACAAGAAGCGATACAGTTTCAGTGAATCAATTCGCATTAGCAACAATAATAAGTACAAGAAATTTATTTCAAAATTGTTCAACGTATCACGCAGACGATCGTCCAAAGTTGGAGGTTCCCTGCCACAGTATATGGTAGCAAGAAAAAATGTTAAGACTGACTATGTCTACTGGGACGACCCTAACGAACTAGTTGATCTCAGGCAGCAGGCAACCCGAGTCACAACAATGAAATTATATCAATCTTTGAGGAACTGCGGGAAGCTTAAATCATATATGAGGAGGGTACTCATAACGTTTTCGTCAGTATTAAGATGAGTATCGATGTGTTTGGACGTCACCTGGATCGAACCGCTGCAGGAAGCCGTGGGCCGCCTGGTGTTAGATTCAAGATTACCTCTGACGGCCATTAGGACGTAGATGGCAAGAGAGTTTGTAACTTTAGTGAGGCCAAAAAACAATACGACGCAGTCAATTTGGGACTTGTACAGCGTATTGTACAAAACGAGATACGTACTGTGTATCAAGTCACATCATCTATGTAAACGGAGATTGACAATAATAGTTTGATGATACGTTCACTTGAAAAATCAATCAACGAAAACCTTAAAAATCTGCAGATTGACACCCACCAAGATCTGCCACTCCGTAACAGTGAACTCATTGCGCAGTTGGACGCTCGATTAAACGCACTCGAGAATGGACAAGGAGAAATTGGCCGTAGTCACAGAATTGCATAAACCCGCTGGAAAGAATTATCCACGTCGTCGTGTGCAAACGCGTGGTATAGACGAGACGTGGCAGGCAGATTTAGTTGAAATGCTACCCTATGCCCGTGAGAATAATGGCTACAAATATTTACTTACCGTTACAGATATTTTCTCCAGGTACGCCTGGGCGGTTCCTGTTAAAAGCAAGAGTGGACAAGATGTCTCTAGAGCAATGCAATCTATACTTGAGCAGGATCGTGTACCAAGAAAATTACACACCGATGAAGGCAAAGAATTTCTACTCAACGCATAGTAATCTAAAGGCGTCAATTTGTGAAAGATTTAATCACACGTTCAAAAATAAGATGTGGCCACAATTTAGCTTAAGAGGCAACTATAAGTGGATAGACATTTTGCCTACTCTCATCTCCAAGTACAACAATACCAAACATCTATCAATCGGTATGAAGCCAAATGATGCGAAATATACCGAAGAGAAGGCCAAAGTTCAAAGTTGGTGATAAAGGTCGAATCAGCAAGCACAAGCACGTTTTTGAGAAAGGATACACTCCCAACTGGACTACAGAGATATTCACTGTGGATCGAGTTATGCTTACGAATCCAGTGACGTACAGGCTCAAAGATTAACAAGAACAACCCGTTGCTGGTGGATTTAAGGAGCAAGAACTTCTCAAAGTTAAACATCCAGACGTATACCTTGTGGAAAAAGTACTCAAGAAACGTGGTAAGAAAATATTTGTAAAGTGGTTAGATTTTGACAGTTCGCACAACAGCTGGATAGATAAATCAGATATGTAATCAACTTTGTGCAATGTTGAATCAACTTTTGTGCAATGTTGAATCAACGTGGAAGCAATGTTTAATCAACGTTGAATCGATGTTGAACCAACGTTGACGCAATGTTAAATCAACGTTAAATCGATGTTGAACCAATGTTAAACCAACGATGAATCAACGTTAAATCGATGTTGAACCAATGTTGAACCAACGATGAACCAACGATAAATCGATGTTAAATCAACTATGAAGAAATGAGTGCAAAAGTAAGCATTACCTTATGTGTTTAATTTATGTTAAATCTACGCTTATAGTAACTAGATGTAAGGTTTTGAAATATGAAAGCAATTTATACACACACATGTATATATATATATATATATATATATATATATTGCCTTTTTTATTCAGTTAAATCATGACAACAACTATTTACAAAATAATTACCATAAGAAAACCTCTGAAGCACTATTTACTATTTATCGTCATAAGGACTCACGCAACTTTTATTTGTTTAATAGTTTCAACATTGTGAAGTCTGGATCTGATTGCATATTGTGTTCTGGATTGTACAGTTGAGTTTCTTAGGCATTAAGTATAGTAATCGAAGGTGATTGATTGCGTTTTTAACAAAGTCATCGCCATTGACGCGGATACTGTACATCTTGCTCCGCAAGCCAACAAATTTCGTAATAATATGACCTGAACATTCATCTTTCATTAGACCTAAAACTTTCTTCTTAGCTTGCGGCATTCCGAAAACATTGTCTCAAGGATAGTCTGATGTAAAGAATTGGCATACATTGTTTTTCATATCCTCTTTCATATCAGCGTAAATGTCATCACACTTAACTTCGTATTTCAAACTGTCCGTAGCGGTATATAATAGTTTACAATTGTTACCATATTTTTCGCACATGTAGCGCTAGTGGAAGTTATAGATCAGGATTTCAAATACATCAAGCACCGTAAGCCCAACATGGATTGGTTTATTGAATAGGACTTGAGTTTTCCTTAATTCAATAGCCACTAGATTTTCACTAAATATTGCTCGACAGTGGAAATTCGGTTTGGCTATGAGGCTTTCAGCTCCATATCTACCCTCCCACTTTGTCACGAGTTTCACATTGACATTTTTTCATACGTTCTCCATTGTTTTCCCGTAAACTGCATTATTCATCAATTTAAATAGATTCTTTTCAAATTCATTTTTAGCGTTGGTTCTCAGGGTAGTATTCAGATCAATATATTCCTCAAGCTATGTAGATTGATTAAATTTGAGAACTCTATGAATCTTGTCAAGTTTGAGACCATTAGCTAGTGCATGTTTGAGAGCCTCGTAATGGAGAACGTACTTTCGTTTCGGTAGGAGAGTAGTTAGGAGCTTTTCTTGGCTTGACCCTGGTGGTTTTGAATGTTCTGCACAGAACGGCAAGACATTGTGCGCGTCATGGAGTTCGGCAGGATAATCCTAATCCACTTCCAGTATAAAGCTGATGGGCGAATCGTCAGGAACATTTAAATCAAAATTTTCCAAATTTATAACCCACTCGAAACCACCATAAGGGAGTGGTTGTCCCATTGCCCAACCATACCGGTTGTTTGCATCAAAATACATTATGTAGATTTTCACCCCATTTTCTTTGAAAACTGCCATATACTTATTGTTGGCAATGGCATATCTGTTTGAGCATTGGCTCACTCCACCCTTCTTGCCATTCTCAATCATCAGCAACATATCAACGTCGGTGAGGAGTTCTAATATTACTTTTGTATATTTGAGCATGGCATCCCAAGTCAAGCCAGGAGTGGTGTAGTAGTGTGCGGGATCAAGATCATAAGCCTTGAGACATTGTTCTCGGAAACTTTCGAAGAAATCAGTCAAAAGCAGTACATCTGTCTTCATGTACAGCTTTACATATTCACCGAGATTTTTTAGATGCAACGCAAACCATACCTGTTGTGCATGTGCATAATCCTCATCAGAGATTGTTGAGTCATTCAAAGTGCTATAAAATTTTTCTTCTGGTGGTAGCTGACGTTCTTTTAGTTTCTCTTTCGAGTCAAGGTATTCATGAGGAAGAACACCTTTCCTCGTGAGAAGCTCAATTTTTTCTCTTTCGAGACCAGAAAATACTATATTCACCATTTTCTAGCTAGTGAGGTACGACGCTAACTTTTCCAGGGACAAGGCCATGAATCGGAAAGAGTCTATGAACCTGAATTTGACTTCAGTTTTTGGAACATACTTTGTAAGTGAATTGCACTTTTTTCATCGGGGTTTGCAGAGCATTTCCGCAGATGTGACAGATTGTGGAATCCATGAAAACTTCATCTTGATCTCGAATCAGTTTCTGCATGGGAACTGGTGATGCAAGTATCTTGTCACATTCCTTTGCAATTTCCAGTAACTCCAGAGCAAACCATTTCGCTGGTTCCACATCATCGGGCCAGGACTCTTAGAAAGATATGGAATCATTGTAGCTGCACTTCAGTTAATATCTGATGTAACAAACCTCATGTTTTTGGAACACCTCCGTGTTTGATCTTTTTTCCTGCTCCTCCACGGGTTTTAACAAGGACTCGCAGTCGGCATAAATGATAAAAGGAACTTTCTCTCGATGCTTGAAGTTTTCGAATTCAATAATGTTTTTTCCAGGTTTCGGTAGAACGATTTTACAGTTATCTAACTTTTTACAATCTTCAGTATGAGCCATCAACTTTTCTTCAGATGAAAAATAGTGCAGGCAACGTTCACAGATATGTATTTTCCCATTGTGCTTCGATAGTTGTCTGCTCACTAATCTCGAAAGATCCTTTATCCATACGTAATGGAAATTAAATTACTGAGTCTTGCTATCCTGGAAATCTTCTTCATCACTACTCTCTCCGTTAGCATACTCTGCTTCTACTCGGAGAAGTTTTACGTGGATATTCATCTTTCGCGAAGTAAGATGCAATGGAACCACCGTAAATTCATTCTTCTTGTTCTTAATCAGGCCATACACGTTCACTGATATATTATTTTTTTCCTCAAATCTTTCCACGTCCTTCAATGCGACTAGGAAGTTGATTCCAGAAAAATCATATACATCTTTGTAATGGGTATAGCTGGACACACGTTCAACATTTTTTTTGTTCCCCATTAATTGGTTATGTGGCTAATAATTATTCAGGTTCACTGAAAGTTTTATGATTGAGTATAAGGTCCATCCTGAATCTTTTTCCTCAAAATCTTCCATTTCTTGCAGGATCGGGTATGTCACGTAGTTTTCAAACAAGAGTTTCATATCTGTAGTATAGTATATTTCTTCATTTTTGGATTTAAAAGTCTTGACATCAGGCGTCTCCTTACCGATCTTCAGATAGTATGTAAGGAGCACCGCGTTCACTTTTAAAGCCCTATGTTCGCGCAAGACCTTGCTCACTTCGATAATAAATAGTCTTTCGGCATCATCCAAATAGGAAAGAACATCTTTGTGGACTAGGTTGGCTACAAAACATGTCTTTATTCTACTATCAAACGCTTTATCAACATCAATCCATGTGAATCTATTGCTGATGTCATCACGCTTTACTGTCTTATTCTGTACACCACTGTCTTTTTTAACGTGCAAATCAAAACGAGCCTTAAGACATGCTAATTTTTCGATTTTATTCAGGAACTTTCGTTTTTCATTTACTGTTAGTGATGGGGTTTTTCTACGAAGCTCCTTTCGCACAGTCTTTAGGCACATCATGCGCTCGTTTCTCCATTTTTTGACTTTATCCAACTGTATGTTTCTACACGATGATGACGATGAATTCAGGGTTGAAGCTTCCTCGATCATGGGAACAAGCTTCACACAATCGTTGAGCAGCATCTTAAGACCGGGTCTAGAAGTTATTAATAACGTTTTTCAACTGCCTTTTCTTCTTCTTTCCATTTTTGCCGACACTATTCACTTAACTAATGTTTATGATTGAAGTTTTTCAACTGTCTTTTCTTCTTCTTTCCCCTTTTTCAGACACTATTCACTTCACTGATGTTTATTATTTCATTTGTTTTGATCACTATTCACTATTAAATTTTGATGTTTCTTACACTGAGTTAGGAAACGGAATGACTGGGCTTCGCTCCAGTCCGGCTTCTATTAGACGTCACTCCCACACTATACACCTCGTTATAAGTAACATCTAGAATCTTATAGAAACTTTAATTCTTCTGAAATATTTTAAGTTTCTCGATATTTCGATACAGGAAATCACGAAGACAATAACCCTGTCTAGAAACTTCGATGTATTGAAAATCTTCAGAGATATCATTCAGACAGAAATTTTTGGAAGGTCTGACATTTATCTGAGCAGCCTTATGTACTGTAAAATACTACTGCGCTTGCGTAAGTGTCCTAAAAGTGTACTGCGCAGCGGTATACGTGGAAGAACTCTTCTGCGCAGCCATATATACCACCTAACAGTACTTCTCATCCAGGTGTAGCATATAAGTCTACTGCGCATCCGTAAGTGCCCTGTTAGTGTACTGCGCAGCGGCAGGCGTGGCAGAACTCTACTGCGCAGCAATATATACCAAGAAACTGTACTGCGCATTCACGTGTATCATAGAAGTCTACTGCGCATCCGTAAGTGCTCTAGAATTGTATTGCGCAATGGTATATGTTGCAGAACTCTACTGCTCAACCATATATGCCGCAAAACTGTACTGGGCATCTAAGCGTATAATGGAAGTCTACTGCACATCCGTAAGTGGTCTAGAAGTGTACTGCGCAATGGTATATTTTGCAGAACTCTACTGCGCAGCAATATATGTCACTAAACTGTACTGCGCATCCATATGTATAACAGAAGTCTACTGAAAAACCGAAAGTGTCGTAAAAGTGTACTGCGCAGCTATATGTACCATATAATTTAACTGCGCAGCCCTATTTACAACCGAATTGTAGTACGCATCCGCATGTGTCATCGAAGCGTAATCCTGTGATGCGCAACGCTAAATGTTGAATAACTAACTGCTAGGCCCTATATATATTCACCTCAGTTCGAGAAAGAACGATCGAACTTTCCATATGGGGTTATTGCTTTTGAGAATCCATGCATCGAAATATCTACAAGCCTCGATCGTTCGTTCTCGAATTTAGCTAAAGATTACACGTCCAATATCGGTGGTTCTAGCAGCTTGATGCAGGTAGAGCCCCGCATGCAACGAACCTTGTGGAAACTTCGATCCATCTTTCCAGAATGTAAGAATGTGTTTTCCAGCGCCGCTGGCAGCTACAAAGAAATGTCTACAAAGAGATGTCCGGAAGGCTCGAGACTTTGAATTTTGAATATGTACCATTATAGGTGCACGTTAAGAATATATCGGTTCATCTTTTCTGCAAAGCAGTTAGAGACTATGTCCAATATCGATGCTTCGGGAAAGTTTACGGATATTGAAAATTTCGAAAGCAAGAGCTTACATTCAAGCCTTCCAGAAACTTCGATGTATAGAAATTCGTCAGAGATCACATCAAAATTTCCAGAAGGTTCGATTATTTTCCGAGAATCCCAAGAATTTCATTCTTGATTGGTTGGTATTGCAGGAATCCACCTCGTTAAGCGAACCATGAATTAGTTACAGCTTTCTGGAAATTGCGATCACTGTTTACCGACCATCTGGAAAGTTCTAGAAAGTTTTAACGAGTAAGAATCTAAGAGGTAATAGGTCCATTTTGATCGAAACTCCTAGAAAAGCAAAATTCTAGAAAGTTCCAGAACTTGGAGAATCCTTTATAGCAAGTGCGCCACATTTATAAAGTTACTTGTGGGTTCGGTCGGTAAAACAGGGATCATCCTTATTGCCCAAGTCGAAAATCTGCGCCAGGGATCCACCTTACCGACCGAGCTACCGACTTTGGGATGTAGCGTCTCAGCACCCTGACCGAATTGATGTCGAGCGAGGGACTAGCGAGTTTCCTTCTAGAAGTTAGAATGTTAATGGCGGATCGAGCCAAGGGTGTGGATAGTTTCCTCTCTAGAGATAGTCGGCTGGTAACTAGAGAGAAAGGTGGTACAAAAGTACGAGCAATGTACTTAGTCTAAATTTAGATAAAGTTATGTGTTAGTTTTTGTAACTGAGTTCCTTTTATTGCCACGGCCACAAACAAGTGGAAGAGGCCACTAATTAATTAAGTAATAATAATAATGTTACTCAAGTGCAATAACTTACATTGGTGACCCCGACGTGATCGGTCGATGGCATGTGGTGCGAAAAATTGTAAAATTTTCTTTGCTGGATTTTTAGCAACTTCTAATTGAAAACTATTATTGAAAATGTAATTAATAACTACCAAGCTCGATTCCAAGCCATCATGATTGAGATTCTGACCAAGGATTAATAAAATATTATCGTATTTGGAAATCCTATTGTTTTTTTTTTGGAGGAACGCCGCCATATTGACTACATGTTGCTTCAAGCTTTGTATGTTAACCTGGATTAAACTTATGTATAATACAATTGGAAATAAATTACAAGGATTAATTGACAACATTTGCGGAGCAACTACAGATATCCTCATCAGATGTTCAACCTTCTAGCGGCAACATTGTTTATAGGTACAAACTTGTATTTTAATTACTAGTATTTTTTCAGTGACATGTAATTTGCGCAGTAATTCTTAACATAGTTACTACTAGAATTCTGTCAATCGGCGGGCTAGAATTAATGTGGAAATTTCGCGATTGATGTGCTGATATAATTTGTTTTGAGATTGTTATTGACTCTCGTGCTTCATAATTTGACTTAAATTCCAATTATGCCGCCATCAGAGAGTGATAGCGCGATATTCGGTCAAGCCTTAGAACAAATAGAGAGCTTAAAACCCAAACCGCCGGTTTGCAAAATGACCCAGGCTCGGTTGCTCGGGTAGATGCGTTTAGGGTTCCTAAGATCCCGGATTTTTTCGGAAAGGTCCTGCGCTGTGGCTTACTCATGTTGAGTCTACTTTCCGTAACTCTGGAATTACTGTTGGTACTACCAAAGCAGATTATATTATACCTGCTGTGTTTGTGCATACCTGCATACTGTTTTGAAATAACTTCATGTATTAAAGATTTAATTACTTTTACGCCTAAACCGCAGGGTTATTATGAAAAGGCTAAAGAACGCGTAATTTCAACATATTCGTTATGCTCTGAAAGTAGATTGCGACAGCTATTGAAAGGTGAGGTCTTAACTGATGGAAAACCATAATTAATTCTATGTAGTTTGCGCATTTTAAATGACGGGACTTGTAATGAAAACGGAATAAGATCAATATTCTTAGAACAACTGCCCAGTCAGTCGCGTGCGATTTTAGCCTCTACTAAGATTGATGATTTGCAAGGAAATGCGGAATTAGCTGATAAAATTCTTGAAGTCTCGAATCCAAATAACTCGTACATATCAGCGATTTCCACTGACGTTGGTAGTTCCTTGAGTCATTATAAATCTGATCTTGAAAAATTAGAAGCAAAGATTGATAGATTGGCTTCACAAATGAAGCTCTTGAGTTTGGGTAAAACGCGCTCACTTTCACGTTCGGATTCTAGAGGTAATGGAAATAATAAAAATAAGTCAAAGACTAAATCGCATTTCTGCTGGTTGCATAAGAAGTTTGGCGATAAAGCGCATTGGTGCAAGAAACCCTGCTCTTGGCAAGGTGGCACAGAATCGGAAAGCTAGCTGGAGCCGACATTGGAGAGGTGAATATTCAAGTTCCTAATACTTCAAAGCTTCTCCTGATCCGTGACAGAGAATCCGGAAAAAATTTTTAATTGATACTGGAGCAGACATCTCAATTCTGCCCGTTGTCAACAATTTGGAGAAGCGTCCAACAAGTTTTTAACTTTTTTCAGCCAGTAATTCGGGTATTGATACTTATGGAGAAACTATTCTTTACCGTGATCTAGGTCTTCGCCGTCCAGTTGTTTGGAATTTTTGTATAGCAGCAATTCCATACCCGATAATAAGGGCTGATTTGCTTGACCATTATCGCCTTCTTGTAGATATTCACGGGAAAAGAATAATAGAACCGCTCACTAATCTTAGCTCTTGTGGGGAGATTATTATGTCTGATCAACCTTCAATCTGTACCTTCCAGTTGAATTCGAGATTTTCGCAGATTCTGTCTGAATATAAGGAGTTAACCGGACTTGAACAGTATATTACTTTAAATTCCAGTAAAGTTTTCCATCATATCGTTACTTCCGGACCGCCTGTTGCAGAACGTCCTTGACGTCTTGTTCCTGACAAGCTGAAAGCTGCTAAGGCAGAATTTAAAAAGCTTTGTGAACGTGCAGTGTGCAGACCTTCCGATAGTCCATGGGCAAGTCCCATACACCTTGCTGACAGGAAGGAAGGGGATTGGAGAGTATGCGGTGACTATCGTCGCCTTAACGCTATAACTACTCCAGATAAGTACCCAGTCCCACATTTGCACGACTTCTCGGCTGATTTGCACGGAAAAAACATTTCCTCTTCGATTGATTTAGAGAGCTTTTCAGCAAATTCCACTGGCTCCCGAAGACATTCCCATGACTGCGGTAATTACGCTGTTTGGCTTGTTTGAGTATGCGCGCATGAAGTTTGGCCTGCGAAATGCAGCTCAAACTTTTCAGCGGTATGTAGATAGTTTTTTGTCAGATCTTGACTATGTTTTTGTCTACATAGACGACATCCTCATCGCCCGAGGAGCATGAGACTCATCTGCGCATAGTCTTTGAGAGACTTAAAAAGGCTGGCTTGCGAATAAATCCTACTAAGTGTACATTCGGCGTCTCGGAACGGACCTTTCTCGGACACCTTGTTTCAATTGACGGGTTCAAACCAACGCCTGAGAAAGTGAAGGCCATTGTCGATTTTCCAAAGCCTAAAACGGTAGTTGATTTACGTAGGTTCTTGGGGATGATAAATTTTTATCGTCGGAGTCTTCCTCATGCTGCACAAGCTCAGGCACCGCTTCATGTTTATCTGCATGATTCTAAAAAGAATGATAAGCGAGAAATCCTTTGGACCAAAGAGGCTGATCAAGCGTTTGAGAAGATCGAAACTGATCTCTCTAACGCAGTCCTTCTAGCTCATCCTTCCTCTGATGATGAAATCAAAGTGGTAACGGACGCTTCAGATTTTGCTATAGGCGCCGTTTTAGAGCAGTTTACGAAAGGTTCATGGTCACCTCTCGCATTCTTTTCTCAGAAGTTCACGTCAGCACAGAAAAAGTGCAGTGCTTATGACCGTGAGCTTACTGCTGCATTGGAAGCTATCAAGTATTTCAAGTACTTTCTGGAAGGCAGGGAATTGAAACTATTGCCAGATCACAAACCCTTAATTTACGCCTTTATGCAAAAGTCTGAGAAAGCTTCTCCACGGCAAACGCGACAACTTTCTTTTATCGGTCAGTATACAACTTGCATTCAACATGTATCAGGCGCTGAGAATATCGTAGCTGATTCACTTTCACGGATAAATGAGATTTGGTTGCCGACCGAATTCAGTTTAATTGAACTTGCTGAGCAACAAGAGAATGATGAGGATCTTAAAGCGTTTCGTAGCACTCCTGAATTCTATTCTAAGTTAAAGCGATTTGTACTCGGTTCTGAACGTGTAAGTCTTTATTGCGAATCCTCAAGCGATGACTTGAGACCTTTTATTCCAAATTCTCTTCGTCAACATTTCTAAATTATGCAAAAATTGCCTTAAAGTCAGCAGTCAAGGATTTCCAGACACGTTAAATTTATTCCAAATAAGAGTTTCTTTACGGTACGACTCTCAGAGTTCCGGGTGAATTGTTGTTACAAGAGGACGTTTTGATGGAACCAAACATGTTTTTGCAGGCATTTCGTGAATATATGCGAGAAGTAAAACCTGTGCCAATGGCACATAAATATAAAAATCGCGCATTTTATTCCAAGGATTTAAGTTCTTGCACGCATGTATTTCTTTTAACTAGGACTACTAAAAAACCTTTGGAACGACCTTCAGTGGGTCCTTACAAGGTTATTGAAAGAACCACTGATCGTTATTTTCGTAATCGACGTTGGTGGAACTCCGCGCAGTGTCTCGGTAGAAAATCACAAACCTGCCTATTTTTTACCTGATATTCTTAACGACACTAAAAAAAATCTTAATTCTACGAATGTAACTGATTGTGATTCTACGCATGTTCAACGACCTGCGCTTAAGACGTATGCTGAAAAACCAAAAAGGTAACTTTTAGTCCGGAGATAAAGACTGAATAAACTAGGCATTCGTTATATGCATTTCATAAAATATTTTAATATTGTAACCACGATGTTTTATTATAGTAAGTTTACGTGGAAATGACTAAGTCGCACATTGTTCTGCGTTTGTCTTATCAATTAATCAAATTACTTTTATTTCGTTTCAAATGCCATTTTCACTCGGAGGGCAGTATGTAGGGTCTTAGCACCTTGACCGAATTGACGTCGAGCGAGGGACTAGCGACTTTCCTTCTAGATGTTAGAATGTTAATGACGGAACGAGCCAAAGTTGTGGAGAGTTTCCTCTCTTAAGATAGTTGGTTGGTAACTAAAGGGAAAGCAGGTGCAAAAGTACGAGCAATGTACTTAGTCTAAATCTAAATAAAGTTATGTATTAGTTTATGTACCTGAGTTCTTTTTATTGCCACGGCCACATACAAGTGTAGTAGGACTCTAATTAATTAAGTAATAATAATAATGTTACTAAAGCAATAACCTACCGGGAACTGACCAGTGGCGCCATTTATCGGTGGCAGCTGAAACTATGTAGCGGTCCCAGAACTCTCATAGCTTAACTACTCAGGCCGACGTACAGAAATAAATGTGACATACATTTGATGTAATAATGCTGAACATATAATATGGAAAATTTCGCATTTTGGACAAAATCAAGTGGATAGCACGAGTTCCATGATGAGAATGTATTCGTTAAAACCGAAGGAGCTTCAACAAAAGAGAATTCATAATCACCAAATTACAGTTTTCGATACTTTGATCTTTAATTTTAAAAGGTCTGCGCACAAATGTGAGAGAAATACAAAGAGCGAGCGAGTAGCGCGAGGTAAATACAATGTCGAGCGCGATGCGCGAGATAAATTTATTATCGAGCCCGAAGCATGAGAATCAACAGCCGCGCTCCCTAGGCGCACGTCTTCTGACATATTTGCTCAATAAAGAGAGAAACAAATGTCGTTGTTAAAATCGCCACTTTAGGCACTGTATTCGTTTAAATCATACATTACACAGAATCAAATTCAAATATTTAGCCTCAAGTTCTTGTGAAACGTATAACCGTGAATACTTCTAAAAAAAAAAAAAAACGTATATTGAACTCTTCAAAAATGGTTTCAAATATTTGACGGCACAAAAAGTTTTGAAAAAGTCATTATTCAAATAATTGTATCTTATTCAAAAAGATTTCAGACCTTGAGTATTGGACAAGTGCTAATGATTTTTATCGCAGACATCCTAACGCGCTTCGTTATGTGAATCGGTCAGGGCGTTAGGCGTTTGGTAAATAAACTGAGTGCGTGCGAACTCGGGTTCGATCCTCAGTACTTGCGGATTTTACAGTGTGTTATGCGTTAGCGATATGATTGAAAAATATTATGAATAATATATCTATGACATAATTGCGAATATCCTTGACATTTATATCACAGATATTATTTTATTTTTTCAATGAATGACAAATGTTATTTTTTATTATTTATTTATTTTTATTATTATAGAGAAAATGCTTTGATGCCACAAGTCCTATATGTGGTAGTAGTTGAAGCCTCAAAAGAGGGTCTAATGTGGCTTACATACAGACCCTTCTTTGACGCTAAACGTAGAAAAACGGTTGATTTCGGTAACTTTTAGCGTCAAAGTAGGGTGTAAATTGCATTAAAATCGCTCCTCATTTAGAACCTACTTTACTGATCCCAGCGCCTACTAATGTAAGAGTTACAGGTTCAAAGTAGGTCCTAAATTTCGACTCGGGACATCTATCGATGAGCAGATTCTCCACGCATCCTGCTATGCCTTTCTTTGAGCTACGTTGTTCACACATCTCTCTCCACACACGCTCCACAAAAAATCATGTTCAGTGGCGGATTTCCCATATAGGCTACATAGGCTGCAGTCTACAGCGGCAATATTTGGGGGGCGGCAGAATTTTTGTGCGATAAATTTTCAAAAATGTCAAATTTTTTCCACACAGATGCAGCCTCAGCGTGTTGGAAAAAATTGTCATAAAGAGTAACTGAAAATATTCATTTCCGATTTAACCCACTTATGTAATTTATTAAGCAAGTCAAAACATTCCTCAATGCATCTGACAAAATTTAATTTTACCTTGCAGAATTGTCATCTTCCTCACTTTTAAGTAGTAGTAGTTAATTTCAGTTAGCCTAAGGGTGGTAAATTTCTATTAGCCTAGGGGCGGCAAATACCTAAATCCGCCACTGATCATGTCGTTTAGGATAGCTGTAATGATCTTATAGAGCACGTTGAATCAAGTTACTGAAGAAGTTCTTGATACCATCTGATCCTGCAGCAGAAAAGTTTTTGATACAAACAGGGAGATCGCTGAAGAGGCGCGATGGGTCAGCGAGACACTGTTCATTCTCCCTGATCCTCCTTCAATCTTCTGTATTCTCCTCCTTGCGTCAGATAACACCTGTATTTTGTCAACAATATGCTGCTTGATTGTCAGCAGCTTTGTTTGTTTCAGTGTGTAATGGTAGATCCTTAGATCGTGGGCGAACTTTAGAACCCTTTCCGTGAACGACCTGCCAGATGTTATGTATTTAATCACACCCTGAATACGGGACGCATTTTGTCTTGCCTATCCAATCTTTTTGTTCAATTGATGCAAGCGACTTTTGTTCTTTCAATCCATCGTCGGTTCCAGCCTTCGATATGAGTTGGCTACAGCTCTCGCTGCACCATAAACTAAGCAATTGATGGTCCAGAGATCGAACTCTTGCGAGATATGCTCACAAAGGGTGCCATCCATTTCAGCCAGATCTTAGAGCGTACGCGTTACCTGGATGTTAATGTTCTTCGTTGTCCTGAAATAGCTATTATCTCTCAGGGGTGCTGATTTCCGTGGTTGGTCTTTTTGTCGCTTCCTCCTCTTCGTATGCGGCTTGTTCATGCAGCGGTTGAGGGAGCGCTGTGTGTTCATATCCAGTTTGCGAGAGGTAGGCAGATTAATTTTGCAAACTGTTGTGAAACGTGCTGAAACTCTAAGTGTTCCCAGCGCCACAGAGTATGCATACGAGGCATAAAGCCGCCGTGAACATGAATAATTCTGGCATCGTGATAGTCCAGCAAGTCATCCGTAAGTCGATTCGTCCACTCAATGTAGCGGTTCGCGAATTCGTCTTCGTGTTTCCATTTAATTTATTTTCAGCACCCCGAACTCAAAAGTGATCTGCACTGTTTGCCGACCCATTATCGGGTGCTCTGCGCGTTCGATCGTTTTCTACCGCAGCTACAACTGCGAGGACAAGTTTTCATACTCTAAGAGATCGCCCGGTATCCCAGAGTCACCGATTAAGACACCTCACCCAGGTTGTACCACATTGTTGTCAGGTTGTCACGATGGTTGCTCCATCGGACCATCCTTGGACAATTGTCCGCGACTACTTACTAATTATTGTAACCATATTTAACAGAAACCCTTATATATAGTTAAAAGTCTGTCATAAGGACAACCGCAGGATTTCGCCGGGAGCGGGTGCTAATCAAAATTGCACCCGCTCCCAGCGAAATCGCGGTAAAATTTCAGCTGTAACCTCGTCTCACGACCGTAAGATGGGTGGCCACAGTCTGCGCGAATTCAATACGATGATCCGACGAAAGGCTTGTGTACCCTGAGGACATGGAGCGACCCAAGGACGACCGCCTTCTGCATTTTCCCCGCAAGTGCCTCAGCATTTTGTTGACAGGCAGGGATGCTTTTCAGGCTATCAACAAGTGAAACCTTGGCACCTCCAAGAGCGCCGATGATCAGGACGATTAGCTTAATAGAATATTTCAGGCATAACCTTAGCAACTTCCTTATTAGGTCTTCATACCTCTCTTTCTTTTCTTTCTCTTTGGCTGTGACGTTTTTGTCAGCTGGTGCCGAAAATTCGATAACGAACATGGTTCGTTCCTCAAAGTCAAGAAGAACTATGTCAAGTCTCGAGTGCGCAACAGAAACAATTGTCGAGAATATGAAGTTTCAGTATATGCGGCACTTCTCATTTTCGACAATTGAATCTATTTCTCTAGGAATGTTTAGCGGAGATGTATTTGGTCTAATGCCGTAAGAGTAATAAAGCACTCTTAGTGCCGCATTGTGCCTTTGGATGTAGGCTGTTCCCGCATGAGTTGTTCAACTAGATAGTATGTGTCCTACATGCTCGGGGTGTTTATGACACGCTATGCAGCTATCATCGGGAATGTCTTGGCTCAAAATGTGGCGACGGTATGCTAGAGTGGAAATGACACCATCTTGACATGCCAAAATGAAACCTTCCGTGCCCGACTTCAATCCGGGTGATCTAAGGAAAGCAAACGTCAGCTCATACGACATCGACTGATCTTCCACATTTCCGTGGAAGATGCCGTACATCTTCTTGTCGAGGAGCTGTTCGCGGAAGTTTTTCTCCTGTGCTTTCTTAATTCGGGCCTTCAGGAGTGAGTATTCAAGATGGATAAGATTTGATGCATTTTGCTCACCCCTGATATTGGAGTCAAGGCCAAGTGTTTCAGCAGTCACCTCCGCTTCTTTGTACAGAAACGCCCCTTTGCCTACTTCTTCATGCTTCCTGACCATTTTAAGAAGAGGGTCTTGTCCATTTGCGACTATATATGCTGCACCCAGAATAATCCTGTTGTGAAGACATTCAAGATTCAATATTCCACGACCACCTTTACGGCGTGAGATATAAAGTCGTGGAACAGAAGACTTAAGGTGCATACTTTTGTTCATGTGCATAACTTTTCGGGACCCGATATCAAGGGATCTGAGCTCGTCCTTCGTTCATGGAACTACTCAAAATGATTAGAGTACTACTGGGACGGCAAGCATGTTCGTCGCAGATACTTTGTTCCTCGCCGACAGTTCGAAACACCATATCTGTCGGAGGAGACGTTTGTATCTGCATCGGAGAGTATCCTTTATAGATGTTACGTCCTGAATGCGGCTTTGTGGCACGCCCAGGTATGTATAGGTCTCTTTAGCGCAAAGGTGTCGTATAGCGCTTCTGTCAACGAGTTCAGGATCTTCGGGGATGTCGTTAAGTTTTCCTTTCTTCAAATTAACCTTGGCGCTTTTCTCTAACCCGAACTCCATTCCAATTTCTAGATTGTACTCTTTGAAAATTTTTAGAGGTAGATGTAGTTCCTCTTGATTTCTAGCATAGATCTTAAGATCATCTATGTGAAATACATGAGTGACCTTATGCTTTCGGTTTCCAGGTTTGCCGCAGAGGTACCCTTCGGTATGGCGAAGTGCGAGAGATAGTGGCAATAATGTGAGGTGAAAGAGGAGAGGAATCATGGTGTCGCCCTGAAGCACACCTCTCTGAAGGGTGATACTGTTAGTGATAACACGATGTTTTCCAGATGAGATAGTAAATCTGGTTTTCGAAAGCGGCCTTAATCTCTTTATGCACCTGATGATGTATGGATGAACCTTCAAGCTTTCCAACAGACAGATGATAAGTCTATGGGAGGTTGATTCGAAAGCTTTTCGATAATCAATCCAGGCCATCGATAGAGATCGTTGATAGGATGCTGCGTCTTTGCAGACACATCTGTCGATGAGCAGGTTCTCCCGACATACTGCTACGCCTTTCTTCGAGGCACGTTGTTCATACATCTCTCGCCACACAGGTTCAATTGTCCGAACAATCCTATCATTTAGGATGGCTGTTAAAATCTTATACAGTGTGTTCAGACAAGTTATTGGCCTGTAATTCTTAGGGTCAGCTAAGTTGCCCGTCTTCGGCAGGAGCACTGTGCGCCCTTCCACCAACCACTCCGGAATAGACTCTTCCGACTTTAGATATGAGGTGAAAATTCGGGCCAGATGCTGGTGGGTTGAAGGAAACTTCTTCTACCAGAAGGTCTTGATACCATCAGGTCCCCAAGCGAAATAGTTCTTCAAGCCTCTTAATACGTTCTTCACCTCCTCGGTGGTGAGAGGTGGGCATTCCTCCTCAGGTGTCATGAGGGCATTGCACAGCTCTTCGAAGCTATTTATGTTCTTTGAGCCTTCTTCAAGTGGATGTTGGAGTTCGTAGACTTCTCTCCAAAATGCCTCCATCTCGTCTGATGTTGGCGGGTGGACGACAGTAACTGGAGGGTCTTTGAAGAGTCGAGATGGGTCAGACAAAAACTGTTGATTTTCTCTGACATTCGTATTCTGTAAACAATATGCTGCCTGATGGTCAATAGCTTTGACTTGTTGAGTGTGTGTTGACGGATCCGCAGTTCGCGCGCGAACTGTCGAACCTTGGCAGTGAAAGTCCTACCAGATGTTATGTAGTAAATCACACACTGAATGAGGGACGCGTACTGTCTTGCCCAGCCTATCTTTGTGCTGAGTTGATGCATTCGT
>CAKNXH010059979.1:64455-92591 GCA_932178445.1 Andricus quercusramuli | reverse complement strand
CGTACTGTCTTGCCCAGCCTATCTTTGTGCTGAGTTGATGCATTCGTCTTTTGGTCTTATGATCAACCGTTGTTTTTGTTTTACGGCTTGCATCTGCCAAAGTTCTTGCTGCATTGTACACACCACAATCGATAGTCCAGAGGTCGGATTCTTCGCAAAAATCTCCACAAAGCTCATTATCCAGTTCAGTCAGATCTTTGGGCTTGGGAGAAACCTGAATGTTGATGTTTCTCCGGGTCCTGAAGCATCGGTCTTCCTCTATTGGATGCCTGCTCGCGGTTGGTCTCAGTGTCGCTTCTCTTTCTCTATACCCGGCTTGTTCTGGCTGCGGTAGAGTAGGCGCTCCGCTCGCATAACCCCTTTTTTGGAGTTGTTCGGCATGGTTTCGCAGACGTTAATGCGAAAAGTGCAAGAGCTCTGGGTGTTTCTCGCACCACAGAGCATGCAGTCGTGCTATGTAACCTTCTCGTTTAGGAACCATGCTGGTATCCTAGCACTCTAGCAAGCCGTCATTGAGTCGATCCGTCCACTTGAAAGTAACAATATTCCGCCAGTCAATCGCATTGACTTCGTCTTGATTAGCTCACCCAACTCTAGGGTAGTCGGCATTGTTGTCTGAACCATTGTCGGGAGCCCTGCGCGTTCGATTGTTTTGAACCACACTTACTATAACTACGCTTGGTGTTGTCATTGTTGTTCCCATGAGCAGCTAGGGAAAAGGGTTCGTCCATCCTTGTAGAGCCCCGCTTGCAAGGATAAGGCTGTATACTCTGAGAGGTCGCCCTCTCAAATATATATATATATATATATATATATATATATATATATTTCGGTTTCGGTTTCGATTCCCTTGGAATAGAACCGAAGGGCTTATGACAAAGCCACCGAACGCGTCCTCGGGTTGCGGATAGAGGGTCCCCGTACCAAGGGTTTCTGCTGAATATGGGTACAATAATTAATAAGCAGTCGCGGACAATTGTCCAGGGATGGTCCCGAAGGAATAACCCCTAAGCGAAGGTGTGCGAACCGTGCCGAAAGCTGCATGGCACCTGGGTGAGGTGTCTTTAACGGTGACCCTGGGATATCGGGCGATGTCTCAGAGTAATAGCCTTATCCTTGCACGCGGGGCTCTACAAGGATGGACGAACCCTTTCCCTAGCTGCTCGTGGGAACAACAATGAAACCAAAAAACCACCAAAATGTTGTAGATGCGGTTCAAAACGATCGAACGCGCAGAGCACCCGACAATGGATCGGCAAACAATGCCGATCATCCTAGAGTTCGGGGTGCTGAAAATAATTTAGATGGAAACACAACGACGAACCGGCGAAACGCCCACATTGAGTGGACGGATCAACTTAAGAATGATGTGTTAGACTGCTACGATGCCAGTATTATCCCTGTTCGTGGAGGCTTTATGGCGCGTATGCATACTCTGTGGTGCCAGAAATACAGATACAGAAGAGGGAGAGATGGATCAGAGAGAATCAACAGTTTCTCGCTGACCCATCGCGCCTCTTCAGTGATCCCCCTGTTTTTGTAAAAAATCCTCCCAAGCCCAAGAAGGTAGAGACTTTTTGGAGAGAGGTGTACAAGATCCCGAAAACACTAGAGTTGAAGGAAGATACTGACAATATCATCCGCTTCAAGGAGTTTTGCGACAGCCTCATAAAATCTGAGGAGGAGTGCCCATCAGTCACTGCCGAAGAGGTGAAAAAAGCACTTAGAGGCACGAAGAACTTTTCCAGTGCTGGACCAGATTGTATCAAGAACTTTTGGTGGAAGAAGTTTACTTCTACACACCAACATTTGGCCCGCATATTCACCTCATATTTAAAGTCGGAGATGCCCATTCCGCAGTGGCTAGTGTTAGGACGCACTATACTTCTACCGAAAAAAGGCGACTTGTCCAAACCAGAGAATTACAGGCCAATAACTTGTTTGAACACACTGTATAAGATTTTTACAGCTATCCTAAACAACAGGATTGTTCGACGAATTGAGCCTGTATGGCGAGAGATGTACGAACAACGTGGCTCGAAAAAAGGTGTAGCAGGCTGTCGAGAGAACCTGCTGATTGACAGGTGTGTCTGTAAAGACGCTACAGTCCATCAGCGCGTCCTGTCAATGGCCTGGATTGACTACCGGAAAGCTTTTGATTCAACCTCTCATAGACTTATCATCTGTCTGTTGGAAAGCTTGAAGGTACATCCACACATAGTGAGATGCATAGAGAGATTGATGCCTCTTTGGAAAACTAGATTTACCATCTCATCTAGGAATTATCGTCTGACGACGAACAACGTCACCTTCCAGAGGGGCGTCTTTCAAGGGGATAGTATGAGCCCTTTGCTTTTTTGCATCACACTTTTGCCTCTATCTCTTGCACTACGAAATTCTCCTGGATACCTCTGTGGCGACACTAATCAGCGTGAGCATAAGGTCACTCATGTATTCTATATGGATGACCTGAAGATCTATGCCGCTGGTAAAAGCAGACTTCAAACTGCTTTAAATATCGTCAAGAACTACACAGGAGAGATTGGGATGGACTTTGGTTTGGACAAGTGTGCCAAAATTCATTTGAAGAAAGGAAAGATTACTGGCGTTCCCAAGGACCCTGAGCTTGTGGATATAAGTGTTATTAGACATCTTAACACTGGAGAGACCTATACATACCTGGGCGTGCCTCAAAGCCGCATTCAGGACGTAACATCAGTGAAGGAGTCTCTCCGAAGCAGATACAAGCATCTTCTTCGACAGATTTGGTCTTCCAATCTGTCGGCGTTGAACAAGGTATCTGCGACTAACATGCTTGCCGTCCCGGTTCTACTCTACTCGTTTGGGGTGGTTCAATGGACGAAGAACGAGCTTAAGGCCCTTGATGTCACCACGCGTAAGATCATGCATATGCATAAAAGCTTGCATATCAATTCGTCAGTTCCGCGATTATACATTTCACGCCAGCAAGGCGGACGCGGACTTCTGAATCTCCAGTGTCTTCATAACCGAATTGTTTTGAGTACAGCTTACATCGTTGCGAATGGCAGAGATCCTCTCCTAAAGATGGTCAGAAACCACGAGATGATTGGCGAAGGGGCGTTCCTTTACAAAGCCGCGGAGCAAGCTGCCGAGACCCTTGGCCTGAATTTTAACATCAGAAGTGAGGAAAGTGCATTACTCCATCTAGATGCTTCACGTCTAAAAGCCGAAGTAAAGAAAGCAGAGGTTGGAAAATTTCACCAAGAGCTACTCGACAAGCAAATGCACGGAAACTTTCACAGAAATGTAGAAAAACAGTCCTTGTCGAAGGAGCAAACTTTTGCTTTCCTCAAATCATCAGGGCTCAATTCAGGTACAGAGGGCTTTATTTTCGCATGCCAGGACGGTGTAATCTCCACCTTAGCATACCGCGCCCGCATTTTATGTCAAGAAGTTCCCAGTGATAGGTGCAGAGCGTGTCATGCACACGCTGAGTACCTAGAACATATACTATCGGGGTGTCCGACCCACGCAGGAACAACGTATATCTATAGACATAATGCGGCCCTAAGAGTACTTTATTACCACCTTTGTCGCTCTTACGGTGTTGGTCGCGACCCTGCCCTGCCGAACGCTCCAAGGGATATAGAGTCAATTGTCCGAAACGAGAAGTGCCAGATTTTCTGGAACTACGATTTTCGGGCAGCAGTCTCCGTTGCGCACTCGAGGCCTGACATTGTTCTCCAAGACTTCGAGAAACGAACTATATTCGTGATCGAATTCTCGGCTCCATCCGAATACAACATCACTGCAAAGGAGAAAGAAAAAGAGGAGAGATATCAAGACCTTAAAAGAGAGCTGCTTCGACTGTACCCAAAATATTCGGTACGAGTGATTGTTCTTGTGATAGGTGCTCTCGGAGGTGTGAAATTATCGCTGGTTCGTAACCTTAAAGCCATACCCGCGTGCCAAAAATATGCCAAGGCTCTTGCGAGATGGATGCAGAAAGCTGTCATCCTTGGGTCGCTTCGTGTCCTCAAGACACACGAGGGTTTCGCCGGCCTGTCGTTGTGATTTCGTCGTGCCCTGTGACCACCCATCTCACGGATGTGAGACGTGGCCATAGGTGTATTTTACCGCGGTTCTACTGGGGGCCATTGACATTTTTTCAAGATGGCAGTTGCTCTTAGTGGTACCCTGCGGTGGTTGTTTAACTTTTTTTTTAATTATATATATATAACACAGTTGCACGCATTATAAATTATATACATTGATCATACAATTAGACATTATTATTATACTCTAATTCTAAGCTAAAACAGAAAAAAATCATTTTAGAAGAAATCAACGCTGGCAGAAATCGAAGACGGGTCTCCGAGGCAGCAGAACGGAGACTTTCTCCTGTGATAAAAAAAATTATGAGATCGAGTAATTTGATTATCCTCATGAACCTCGGCGCATACGACGTCATTCGGCAGCGAAATAGGAATTTTCGTAAAGCACTAAACATATTAATGTATTTTTCCTGTTGATGCACACTGTTAGAAAAATCTTAATTAAATTTAATACATATGTATATGAAGTATACGAGAGTTGAAATTGAATATACAATAAAATATAAATAGCTGTCTATAGTTTATATTAAATATAATATACAGGTCGGTATAGCAGCCTGCTTGAAAACTCAAAGTGCTTTTATTTCTTTAAATCTTATTAAATATTGGCAACTGAAACAATAATCTATAATTGGACGATTGAATTGCTTTTTATGATCAAAGTGCAACGTACATGTGGAACTCTTTTCCAAAATTTACCCTGAGTGGTAGAAATGTAATGTGAGTACAGTTGATTGTATGTTAGGTCTGTCATTTATTTACGTAGTTGAACTTTTCGACTTAAAATCGAATTTTATTTTCGATTAATTGTAAGCAGGTATCATGCTTTATTATTGGGAATGGAAAATTATTTCTAATCTTATTTTAATTTGATGTGAAATGGAATTATCTGAGCGATTGTCATGAATGTATATGAAATTTAATAAACACGTACCTAAATAGCGATTTCATATGCTTGAGATATTAATTTTTGAATACATTGATATTTAAAATTTAATACTATTCTCAACAGTGCACCTTCCTATTGAGAATGGTAATTTTTCTAACCTATTTTGCAACTTATGTTATTTAAACTGCTAGTTATTGCAAGTTAGGCTTTATTGTCTATTTTGTGAATATCACTTTACCCTAACATCAATGTGCTATCGAAAATATTAGTCGTCCTAACTCTGAATGGCAATTCTTAAGTTTGAAATATAATTATATTTGATGTGGGAAAAGTATTTCCTGTAAAAATAAATACTATAATACCCAATTTTACAATAAATAATTTCTCTGTACACTCGTATGGTAAAAGTGTGGTGAAATACCAAACATTTTTAACACACGGGCTTTATCAACACCGTCTTGTCTGGAAGTTCTTGTCTGGCCTAGAAGTGGCGCTGATCAGCTATCTCAAAAAAAATTCTATTGCATTTCGAAAAAGTTACAGGGTGTTTAAAATGATAGAAAATAAGACATTCACATTATCAAAACAAGACATTTTGTCTTATCATCTTCGCAGTATGGGTTGGTCTAGGTTTGGCACTGATTCCGTGAAAATAAAAATAAATAGTACTATGAACATAATATTACCTTATAATTATCACTATTACATTAAACCAGGAACAAATTCAAAGTACTCTTTCTCAAAGTACAAGTTTTTATTTGTTAAAGTTACAATATTTTGCATAGTTAAGATGACCGTAAAAATCAGTTGAAATTACCAGTCAAACTAATAAATTCAATAAGAATCTCTCTGGTTATTTTAACTAGTTTAGCTTAGTAATTCTTCTAACGAACCAAAGACACTATTTAAATCCTAATAAGTAAATACCAGTTTTTTCCTCAGTGCGCCCATGAAAATTAAAAAATATTGAGCACTTTGGGAGATATTATTAATTTACGAACACACTGAAATATCCAGTTTTACCTTCTCAATTACTCCGCTTACGAATTGTGTTTTTTAAGAATTTCGATGTATTCTGTAATTTTTTGGAAAACATGTCATACTTTGTTTGATGAAAATGAAGAGCATTTTAGCAAATATGAAAAAATCCGTAATTAATATAACCGACCTTCCTCTATACTCACATTTCAAAAAGTGGCAAGTACTTTTACTACTGAGGCTAATATCATATATTTTGAGTGCACGCAGTACGTAGAAAAAATTGAAAAGTCAGATAAAAATTAAAATAACCCTTCAATGAACTCCCGTGACTTTTTTGCATGCCCTTATACGTAGTTACGTTGAATTTTCAAGTGACACTTCTTCGTTAGATGGTTATTGCATTACATAAATTCAAAAACATATCTGTTGTCAACGTCGATCTGTAATTTCTTCATAAGGATTATAAAAATTCTTCTTGTTAGAGGATTAAATCGAATCTGAACTTGTTTGGTAGTTTCGATGTCGGTTGGAATCATGTTTTTTCATCGTCTTTTTTTTATGCTCATCTCGAAAAAAATAATGGCAACGGACTGTGCCAGTTCTTTCGAACATATTTGCCGGTAACCGTCACTGTAGATAACAATCCGATGAAAATGAAAAAAGGGCATGAGTGACTGGAGCCCTCGAATTCAAATGATTTTTCTCTGGGAGCGCGGAATAATTGGAATTTTGAGCACGTTTCGTTGGACCTTTGTACTTGGTCAGATTCCCGGAGATTGGCAGCTGGTGGGAATTTTGATACAGATCCATTATCAGGATTTGTCAGGTCGAGGAAAAATCACAAACGACAATACAATCGAAAGTTGTACACTATAAAGGTATTCGACATTCGCGTCTGTTGCTGGATTCAAAAGTATGAAAATTAACGTAAATAATGATTTGATTACCAAAATAATTGAATTCTAATTATACATAAGATAAGTTTGGTGCGCATATTAAATGACACGTTTAAATCAGATAAGTTGACTGATTTTTTTAACTTTCGACCTATTAATCCGTTCGTCAGGTAACAACCGAAAACGAAAATGAGACGACGCTTAGCACAACACAATATCAAAGAGTTAAATATTTTCCAAGTTGAACGAGCTATGAAGTTGAGTGCTGTAAGTCGATTGTGCAGCTGATGCAAGCAAATAACAGAGAGACAGAGGTCTGAGGACAGTGAAAAGAAAATAGAAATTCTTCATTGTGACCTAAAGAAGAGTACCTCAAGAGAAGACTTGAAGCGAATGAAGTGTGGGAGTTGCTTCTAAGGCTAAATGGGACAAGGGAGCCGTCTTGCTATTCTGTTTAAATTTAAACTTCATGAAAGTCAAAGCCCTGTAAGTATATATGTCATCTTTCAGATGATGGATATACTTAAAAATGTAACTCCCTTGTGAGCAGTGAATTGCTGATGGAAGCCACCTACGCTATAGGCACAACGTATTCCAAAAGGCACGGCCAACGATCTGAATCCACCCATTCTACAGGTACATATCCCCTTTTGCCACCCAAGAAGAGACAGCACCTGTCTTATGCTAATCGGATGGAATCGCATTTTTTCGACGCGAGAGGCGGACTATTGTATCAAAAAAGTAGAATTAACGGTTTTTACAACGGCTTTTACTAATAGTTAATAGTAAGAGTTTTACTTTGTAGAATTTATTTCTGTGAAGTTTCAACAAATTTATTTTTATTTTGTAAATTTATCCAGCTTAAAACAATTAGGAAATTGCAAAGAGGGGATGATAGATTTTGCGAAGATTTGTGACAGAGGGTGGAGGGGGGGGGGGGGGGTTGATGCAGAATGTGACATCGCACACGGAAAATATAATTGTGTATAACAATTTTTTGAGATGCTTGAGAAAAAGAAAATTAGTAATTTTATTTCACCAGTAAAGTATCTAAATATTATGTTCGTACGTTTCTTTTTATTTTTTTTTATTTTAAAGGCTGTTCTATTTCAAAGGCAAAACTCAATTCATTGATCATAATCATTTTTTGTTATTTTTTAGTATTTAGGGTACTAAATAGTGGTGCCAAACGATTTTGGATGAAGTTCCAAAAACCGCATGCATCCGATTACATTTAAACTCCATATATCCATATATTTTGAAGCGCTGATGACGGAAATAATAGTGAAAATACCCGCAAATTTGATTTTCATGGTGAAAACCATGGAAATTCCATAAAAGTCATGGTTTCTCGAATTTATCTCGGTGAATAAAAAAAGTTCGGGAACATTCTTCACACAAAATTTGTAGATCCAATCAAAACATACATTTTTGATCATGTACACTTTTCCTTCCAGATTGACAATTTCTAAGAAAATCGCTTTTGAAATTTAGTAAGTGCAACAGACTTGAATCGTTGGAAAGGGGTAGGGGTTTGAAAAACATTAATTCTATGACCAGTCCCAGGAGTGCATTTCTGCCCCCTGCAAGACGTTGGAAAAGGGGAAGGAGTTTGACCAACATTATTTCCCGCCCCCCACGAGACGTTGGAAAGGGTTAGGGGTTTGAACAAACATTATTTCTGATTCTGTGACCAGTCACAGAAGGGCCGAGCACTTTAACTGGACTCAAGCCTGTTGCACTTACTAAATTTCAATAGCGATTTTCTCAGGAACCATGAAAATCAAATTTGCAGGTATTTCCACTACAATATACGTAATCAGCGCGTCAAAATACATAGGTCCACAAAGTTTTAAATTAATCGGAGGTATGCGCCCTTTTGATGTGCACCCACGATTTTGCAAAAAATTTCATTTTTCAAAAGTTATTAACAATTGAAAATTTAATACCCTTTTTCAAGATTTTTTATCTCTTAATCTATTGGTCTTATAAATAAATGTTTAAAAACTAACTTACGTAGAAAAGATTGAGTTTTAAGATAATTGAAGAAAAATATTGACAAATTGTAAATTGATTAAAAATTTACAATTTGTCAATATTTGTCAATATTTATTCAAACAGCAATGTTTAATTATAGGTGTTTATCCTGAAAAAGACCACCGATTGAAATTTGTTTTAATTAATATTTAGAACCTTCTCAACTTGACATTAAAACATAAATGTTTTATTTTTTTATTTTCGAAAACAAAATTTGCAAAGTTTTTAAGTTCTAACCCTTGACGCGCTGTACTGACTATAGGAGAAGCCCATCCTCATTGATCAATGATTTTTATTATACTTAAATAGCCATTAGGCAATTGTTTATGAGATGTTAGTAAGCAAATATTATGAATTAATACAAAATTTCGTTAATTTAGTTGTGTAAGCAGTAAAACTTATTCTTTCACGTCAAATAATCACGTTTTTCACGGAAAAGTATTACTGGACAGGTTGTGCGTTATAGTGCCGCGTTTAGTGCCGCTATATTTTTCTGATGCATTTTGGCCTGCTTAACTTGAAATTTGCATTGAAAAAATGTTTATGGATTGGTTTTCGAAATATTAGTGCCAGTTTTCCTGATCAATTTGGTAATTGAAGTGCACTAAACCAAAATATCAAAAATACACGGTTTTAAACGAAAATTAACATACATAATTTCGAAAACCAATCCATAAAAAAATTTTCCAATGCAATTTTCAATTGGTAGATGTACAACACTGAGCAGACTCTTCCCAGAGGCACCCTAGTCGTAGCAGTCCCAGTGTTTATAATATTATTATTTATAATACAATTTTTTTTCAATCGAATGGATAGTTAACACTGATTTTATATAACTGAATGTAATGCAGAACGTGCCTAACAATACTTTTATGTGAGGAAACAGTGCTTTGAGGTTGAAAAAGGGTTAAATTGTCAATTTGTCTTTGCAACCCCCACCTCAAAAGTTGACGTTTTGATGCATGTAAATAGTGCCTAAAGGAACTTATTCGAGCAGACTGGGCGCGAAACAATTTTTGCGCATGCGCAGTTTGAAGATGGTTTACTTTAGACACTGGTGAAAAAGCTGCGCATGCGCACTCTCGAGATGAGGTACTTTAGACACTGGCATAGGTAACTTCAAACATTGTTGTTGGTATATCTTCTTAATAAAAATTTAGATTCAACTTGAACAAATGTTTTAATGATTGAAGCTTTGTTTCGTTACAAGTCCTATCAAAAAATGCTTTGAAAACATTTTCTAGGACTTTTCAAAAGCGTTAAATCCTCCTTAACGATATTTCCCATATTTCCCGTCGTTCGCTCAAAATTTGAATTTTTTTTATTATAGTATTTGGAATAAATAAAACATAAATATCAAGTCATATCAAAAAATGGTTAAAGTAAAAATCACAGACCCTCTAAAAAGTTACAATATTATTCTTTCGATTTTTTTGACGCATCTGTCGCCGTTTTTCTTAAAATTGGAATTCCCGACTTATTCATTTTCTATTCATAAAAACAAAAAGACGAGTCCTATAGAAAAATTTATAAATTTATAGATATAGATAGAAGATATTTTGAGAAGCTCCAGTTCTTTGCTTAAACTTTTTCCACGTTTCTGTCTGGTTGGGTGTGAAATTGGAGTATTCGATTTTTGCGTAGCATTTTCGATGGATGAAACTATAACCGTTGCCAAGAAATGCTAGTTAACGAACTCATTTATTCCTTCAGGACCCAAAAAAATGTCCTAGAGCTCGATTTAATCAATTAATATCTCGAGATTTATCGTCTGTCGTTAAAAAACTGAGGTGTGAAATTTCAGACGAATTTAATACTTTTTCAATCATAAATTAGGATAATGTTAAACTGAATACATTATGCATTTGCTTAAGATAATTGCTTATTATAATTATTTGTATTGTTCAGTGTTAGTTTCTTATGAATAAGAACTATTCAGCATCTGTCTAGCAAGAATTTGACTTGAAGGAATTATGTTTGTACAATTGGAATTGTCGAAATTTTGCATTTATTAAAAAAGGCTAAAAAATGTACACTGTAGAAATTTCTATAGCAATTTCACTGTAAATGTAATCGAAGCTATATGCATATACGTGTAGGAAATTTAATATACAATCATCTTGTAGAAATGCACCCAAATCACCCGAATCTTGTCAAATATTTGAAACTAAAGTAATAACCTAAAATTCATGGACAAAATTCTCATTTATAATTTAAGTGCGACGTACGGGTGGAATTTTTTTAAAAATTCACTGTAAATGTCAGAATTTCAAAGTATGAGTAGCGCTGCTTTTAGGTTTAGGGTCTTAATTATTCGCTTAATTGAACTAGTGTAATTTATGTTTAACTGGAAAAAAATATATTATGCCTCATTATTTAGAATTGAACATTTGTGCAAAAATTATTTTCAATTTCTGTAAAGTGAAATTATCTGACTTTTCTAAGAATTGATCGATATACATCGTGTATACAATTTGATATGCAGCCTCTCAATGAATATTTCATTGACCGAGTTTGTAGACTCCATATACAAATATATATTAAATGTATATTAAAATTGCAAACATTTTCAAAAGTATACCCAATGAATTCCGATGTACTTTCACTTATTTAAATCTCATCGGAATCGGTGACCCATAAGGGTTGTCCTGCTCTTGTCAGTATACAGCGCGTCGAGAGTTAGAAAGTGTGAACATGTTTCTCTCGAAAATAACAAAAAACACAACTTAAGGTTTTAATGTTTACTTGAGAAGGCTTTGAATATTATCATTAATTTTGTTTTTAATAAATGATCTCTTTCAAGTTGAAAAACAATAATTAAAAATTAATTTTAATAAACAACTAGAAATTTACATTTTGCCAATATCTTTTTAATTTTCTGAAAATACAATCTTTTCTGCGTAAGTTTGTATGCAGGCACTTTTTGTAAGACCAATAGATATAGATTTAAGAGGGAAACAATCTTGAGAAAAAATCCTAATATTTTAATTCTTAATGACTTTTAGAAAATTTTAAATTTTGCAAAATCATTGGGCACAACTGTTTAGAGTTTAGTACTCTGAACACTACAAAATAACCAAAAATTAGTAAAATCTACGACTTAAGGTTTGTCTATGACATGAAACGCCCCTTAGGCGTTAGAAATGTATAGACAAACTTCGGACAGAAATTTCACACTATTCCCCTCGGTAAATTTTCTTCGAAATGGAATTGAAGCAGATACGAGCATCTTCTTCGTCAGATTTAGTCTTCAAATCTGTCGGCGTTTAATAAGGTATCTGCGACTAACATTCTTGCCGTCCCGGTTGTGCTCTCTCTACTCGTTTGGGTTGGTTCAATAGACGAAAAATGAGCCGGCGGCCTTTGGTATCGCCACGCGTATGATTATGCATATAAAAGCTTGCATATCAATTCGTCCCTTCCGCGATTATACATCCCACGCCGTTAAGTCCGACGCGGACTTCTGAACCTCCACTGTCTGCTTAAACGAATTTTTCTGAGTACAACTTATAACCTTGGAAATGGCAGAGGTCCTCTCTTAAAAATAGTATCGAAACACGAGATAATTGATAAAGGAGGGTTCATTGACAAAGCCGCGGAGCAGGCGACCGAGACTATTGGACTGCATTTTAACATCAGAAGTGAGGAAAGTGCACTGCCGTACAAACTAAAAAGATACATAAGTCCAATCTCACTCGAACTGAGAAAATCGAGAAAAACTGTTTGCCCAAAGAACTCTAATATCGAATAATATTTTGAATAATCTACCTACACTATTAGGATAAAAATACTGTGCTCTTTCATATTTTGCAATAAAAAATTGATTTTTTTAAACAATTTCTATTAGAAAATGGACTTGCGTATTTTTAATAGTCGCGAAAAATCGAAAATACAAGGCAAAAAGAAAACAAAGTCACTTGCGGACAGTGCCTTTATCGCATAGATCGAGCGCGGCCTCGAAATTCAAGAGAAAAACATACGTAAGGGACACTATGTAGGGAGGTGGGGACTGGTCCTAGTGTCATATAATATCGATCAGCTTATTCCAAATATCCTGATCTTCGCATGAAATAGTATTTGCACTGTTCTATTGTTATTAATATAGTGCCAAAAAAATTAATTTTTAGTAATAAAATAATTTTTTTAATGAAAATAAACTTGCTAAAATAAAATACAATAACAAATTAGGTAGAAAAACATATTATCCAATAGGAGTATTTTGTGATGGTTGTCCAAATTTGATCGTTGAATTCTTGTTTTATTTTCAGGATTTCTATATATTGACTTGATTATTGGACGTTAAATGGGATTTTGAATTTGATTTTAGTCTGATTTAAAATTCTTGAATTTCAACATATTATACATCAAATGAATTCTAATTATTTCAATGAAGTCGAATGGCGTAATGAATGTGGTCGAATCTGATGTACGTAAACTAAAATTGTGTGAACAATTTGTGTTTAAAAAAGGAAAAATCAGATTAGTTTTTAAGAAAAATTATCTTTTGATCATATGCTCTCACCCGTGTGGAAATCTGCCCAATTAAGCCCAGTTAATAGGTGGGCGCCAACTGGGTCCCAGCTGGGCGTCCCGGGTAGAAAGTTTAATTAATTAAAGCGAGTTATATTAATTATACTACAGGCGGAAGACAATCTCCCACTAATATTATACATTTTTTAGTTATTCCGATTTCTCAATTATGAAAATTTGAGCCAATAAAACCAAAGAGTGTTTACGTCCTGTTTGGACTTATACCGGGTATACCCACGTTGCTCCCATATACTGTGCGCCGCCGTAGAAAACAAGTCGGGTCCCATATGGAAATCTCAGTCGCTGTCAGTTACTATTAGTAAATTTAGTTTTTACAGACAATGGGTGAATTAAGTGAAAAAGGTGTGCGAATAATAAATTACGTTTACGTGTGAGAAAATATCGAGCGATCAGTGGAGTTATAATAGGGAGTAAATTTGAAAACATTGAAAAAGACTCGAGTGACGATAGTGATGAGCATGGTAAGTTACGAAAATCATAGCATTGACTCTTAGATTTCAAAAATGATTAATTATCTAGTTCAGAAATACCTATTATCTCTATATGTGACGTTGCATATTTAATAAAGCTAAAAATGTTGTCAATGCTGAATTACTCGCATTCTAACCTCAAAATTACATAGCCTCATTATATACTCAATAAATACTTGAATTCAATTTTGTTATGAGACGACTTATCTTTTTTCAATTGAAGTGTTTCTGCCAGAGTAAACAACTATCTAATCCTAATACTTTTTGCCTCAAACGAATTTTTCGAATTCTACCTCAGCAATCAAAGAGTCAATTTTTTAAAATAAAACCCTTCCTTTACTAATTGGGCGTAAAAAGTATTTCCCAGCGTGAGACCCAGCTGGTTACCCCAATCTGGGCATTAGTTGGTCTGAGCGTTACAACCCAGAGAACAGCCCACCTGGGCGAGACTGGGGTTCCCAGTTGGGACCCAACTGGAACTTGGGCAATTTGGCTGGGACCCAGTCTGGCCCCAGTAGACTTTTCCACACGGGTCACTGAAAATTAACTTATTTGTTATGTCTACTTACGTCTACTGAATTGTCCATGGAAAAATTAAAGTTTTTTTGATGCTTTACAAAAAAGTTTCAATTTTGCAGAAGAGGACAACAAAGGGTATAAATTATTGCAGTAAACCATTTATTTAAGTTTTTGGTAATTCAAAATCACATTGTTGATTATTTTATCGGAAAGTATGAATAACGATGTACATTATTAAATATTTTCCGTACAAGTATGTACGTTTTAATTATCGACGCATCTCAGATTTAAATTATTTTTTAATAGTATATAATTGCAAAAGGATTAGTCGCACTAATTCTCATATAAATCTTGCTTATTGTTAATTTGAACATTATGCATTTGCGGCTACTTAACATTTAGAAAACGTAGTAATTTAAATTTTATACATATCTTGAGATATTTTATTATAATAGAAATTTATTAAAATTCATTAAAAATTTATTATAACTTGAAATATTTTGAGAGAGAGTCTGAGACGTATACATTTCGACACTAATCGAAATTGTACGATAGGGAGGTCCAAAAATGCATTGCAAAATGTTTTTTCACCCTAAAGGGCAAGTAATAAATTCTGGTAAAGACTTCATGTTATTGTTCATACAATTAATTATTGTTTTTTTCTTCAAATTTCTTTCAAATTGAGTATGGATGGTTTACATCTTCTTTGGCGCATTATTAAATAAATCATCAAAGTCATAATAAAATTTGAATTGTAAAAGTGCATTTATCATCGCTTTCTTCATATTTCTTCATAATTAGACTGCATATGAAATAGATTTAGATTATATTTCATTATAGCATTTTAAAGTCTTATGAATATCAATCTGACATGCTGGAAGACAGAAAAAATGTACATTAAAATATATTTACGAAGATAATTCCATCTTTAATATTTTATATTATTGATCCACATTGTTAATGAAAAATTGCTTGAACGAATAAAAATTTTTTAAACAATAACGCGACGTTTTTAACAGAATTTACTACTCCTTGAAATCATTCAATATTAGTTTTAATTCCAAAAATACGATTTAAAAAATATTTTTGGAAAAAAATTTTTTAAACAAATTATATTTGTTCAAACAATTGAAAAATGGCTAATATATTCTTCTTATACACTATAAAGTCAGAAAATTAATTCTATTTATATTATTTTTTTAATGTTATCGAAAAAAACTGCTTAAGCAAATCAAAGTTGTTTAAACAAATAGAAATTTATCAAACATTGAAAGATATGTATCAAAATTATATAATTATTTAACAGAAAGTAGCATAGGATACCAATTTGAGAAAAAACTAGACATCTCTGTGTAAATTTTTAGAAATGTTGAGAATAAACAATAAGTTATTGTTTAAATAATTACATAATGTTTTTAAAAAAAATCACTACTCCAAACAATGACAAACTATTACATTTCAATCAGAAAATACGATTCTTTTTTACATTTTTTGGAAATAAATAATTGTTTAAATAAGTTACATTTGTTTAAACCATTGAAAATTGTTTAAAAACTCATGGAAAATATTCAAATTGTCCATTAGTAATTATTTGTATGAAAGAGACGACGGAAATGGCTAAAAAGTAACAATAATACGTAAAAATGTATTTTTTTTTATTTTTGGGTAATATTTGGGGCGTTGGGGGGGGGGGGGGGGTTAAAAATGAAAGATATCTGTATGCTTTCATTTCATAGGTACTCCTCTTCAATCCCTGAAAAGTTTGGCTCGTTTCGATCAAACCCTGAAGTATGAGTTCAATTTTTCTAAAATCAAAAATCTCCCCATGTTAATTAAATGGGATTTTGAAGTGCCCGGTGGCACTTGTTAATATTCGAATTTCGAAAAAAAAATTAGGAATTTTTTTTCTCCGGAAATGGACAATTTTGCGGGGGTACTTGCCCTGTAGCTCGAAAAGCGTTTTTTGGACCACCCTATTGTGCAATCATAAAATTGTACGTATATTTATTCCAAATACATATTTTTACCGTAGAAGAAGAATAAATTTCACGGGAAGAATGTATACATTCAATCTATATGTATAATACATTATATATTATATTATCACGCGCTCTTGCTGGCTGTCGCTCGTCCCGCAACTCCGAAGTCCGAACATTTCCGAAGAGTACCGAAAATAGCCGGGACTTATTTCCCTTGGATTTCAGATCAGTGCTCGAGCTATCTTACAAAGGAAAAACATACGCAAGGGCGAGTGATTCTTTTCGTTTGTAAATACGCTCCGCACTCGGTCACTTTTACAAGGCAAAAAAGACGCAAAGCACTTTAGGTTCTTTTTCATTTGTATGATGATGACGTATTAGATGCCGTGTACAAATTTTGGGACACGCAAAGTGCTTTGTGTATCTTTTTCTGTTGTATTTTTCAACTTCTTCGGCTTTCCTCAGTTTTAAACAATCGTTTTTTGCAATAAATATTAATAATTAATCACTTGTATTACGCTAGTTAGATGCAGCTTTCTCTTACGAATCCAGTGATACCAAAAACTCAATTTTCATAAAAATGTCACTTATGTATCTTTTTAGTTTGCACGGCAGTGCATTACTCCATCTAGATGACTCACCCCTAAAAGCCGAAGTAAAGAAAGCAGAGGTAGAGAATTTCCGCCGACAGCTACTCGACAAGTAAATTGCACGGAAACTTTCACAGAAATTTAGAAACATCAGTCCTTGTCGAAGGAGCAAACTTTTGCTTTCCTTGTATCATCAGGATTTTATTCAGGTACAGAAGGTTTCATTTCCACATGCCAGGATGGTGTCATTTCCACCTTAGTATGCCGTGACCGCATTTTATGTCAAAAAGTTCCCAGCCATAGGTGCAGAGCGTGTCATGCGCACTCTGAGAACCTAAAACACATACTATGCGGGTGTCCCACTCACGCGGGAACAACGTATCTCTACAGACATAACGCGACCCTGAGAGTGCTTTATAACCATTTTTGTCGCGCTTACAGTGTTGACCGCGACCCTTGCCCAGCCAAAGGCTCCAAGAAAGATAGAGTCAATTGTTCAAAACGAGAAGTGCCAAATTTTCTGGAACTACGATTTTCGGACAGCAATCTCTATTCCACACTCAAGGCTTGACATCGTTCTCCAAGACTTCAAAAACAAACTATATTCGTGATCGAATTCTCAGCACCGGCCGTCTACAGTATCACTTCCAAGGAGAAGGAAAAAAATGCAATCAAAATTATCATCCACGTGTCTCTAAGACATACAAGGGTTTCGCCAGTCTGTCGTTGTGATTTCATCGTGACTTGCGGCCACCTTTCTTTCGGTCATACGACGCGGCCATAGGTGTGATTTACCGCGGTTCTACTGGGAGCCGATGTCATTTTTAGATGGCAATTGCTCCCAGTGGGACCCTGCGGTGGCTGTTCAACCTTTCTTTAAATTATATCTAATTTAATTATATTTTTTTGATTATATGCAACTGCAATACATGAAAATGACCACTCAATAATGACAGCTCTCTGCATCCAACTTGCAAGTGCCTTGGCATGTTTTTGGTATATATATATATATATATATATATATATATATATATATATATGTTACAGGCAAAGTCCGAAGTGCCGGCACACTGCAGTCTGCCTAGACCCTCCGCGAATTGCCTGAGCGGTGTCAGGCAAAGTCCGAAGTAGCACTTTCACTTCGGACTCTGCCTAGGCAAATCGCGAAGTGCCCGACAGGCGCAGGCAAAGTCAGGAATAAGAATAAAACCTTTATGGTTTACTTTTTCCGCTGCACAGTGCACTGGCTCGGGAATTTACAATTCAAAATAGTCTACAGGTCGCAATTGTGAATGGATTTAAACGTTTTTTTTTAGAAATGATCAGCAGTAAATTTGTAAGAAAGCTTATGGAGTATATTTATCAATTTTTGATTCAGTATAATTACCCAGGTGCGAAATTCGGTCGGCTGCCAGAGATTGACCATCGGCCCGAAGTTGGCCCTGCTTTGGTAACCGATCTACGGTAAATAGAGTTGGGCCGACTAAGGTGTTTTCAAGCTGCCATGGTCTCACCGACGTTGGCGACCGCCGTCGGCGGTGGGCGAAAAGCCGTCTGTCGGCCCATTTCTGGCTCAACGTTGGGCCGACGATCGGATAAACTATGGCAGATTGGTCGGTACGACCGAAAGAATGCGGTCGGTCCAACTCTGTATACAGCAGTCGGTTAGCCACAATTCACCATGATGCACCCGACGGTCGGTCAAACCTTGGCCCAAATATGGGCCGACCGTCGGATAAACGCTGGTTCATTGGTTAAAAGAACTGTGAAAGAACGGTCGGCCCGACTCTGGACAAGAGATGGCCCGACCGTCGGCATAACATTGGCTTGTACAAGTCATCATGTTGCACCCGACGGTCGGTCAAACCGTGGCCCAAATATGGGCCGACCGTCGGATAAACGCTGGTTCATTGTTAAAAAAAAGCCGTTAAAGTACGTTCAGTCCGACTCTGGACAATAGATGGCCCGACCGTCGACATAACATTGGTTTGAATTATTTATTAAAATATTATATAATTTATATTCATATTATATATGTTGCATAATAATACAACAACTAATGAGAAAAAACATTCAACAAATTGTTTTTTAACTACTTTGAGCTGTAGCTTATGAGGATGTTTTTTTCATTGACTTTCAATTCTTCAGGTATAGAGTAATGGGTAAGACTCCCGACTGCTAGGCGATAGATTCAGGTATAGGTGTAGGTTCGAAACCCCGTAGGATTAGAAATTTTATTTGTAATATAATTTAAAAAAATGTAATATATGTATTCAATATAAGCAGGACCATTAACATTTATAGTCAAAATACTTGCAATCAATTACTATTTATTTTTTGAATACCTATTTTGTGTATTTCCACCTTGTAGTACGAACCTTCAAAATCAAAGTCGGCCCCACATTGTTGTCCAGGGTTGGGCCGACATCATCTTGAAAGATGGCCCATATATGGGACCAAATATCGGGCCGACTTTGAGAATCCAAAGGCGGTTGACCGTTATCATTTAGCCGAGGGGCTATTCACTGAAGAATTCTCAGGACGACCGGCGACTAACTTATCCGAAATCCTCAAGTCGTCCCTATAGTCGTCACCAGTCGTCAGTAGAAGTCTTGGTTAGTCTTTGGTAGTCTCTGAGCATTCTCCCGTAGTTCGTGGAAAGTCGGTGGAAGTCGGAAAATTGATCACGATCGAACTCGTACGAAAGCGTCTGCTCTGATCATGCGCAGTTCTGTTTCGTTCGCAGTATCGTTTGCACTATTTGTCTCGATATTTGAGGAGTTTACTTTCAAAAGGGTGTATATTAATCGTTGATCGTATCTTTAGGATGAGCCCTATTAACCTGTGTGTCAGTTTCCTCCAAAAAAAATTTCTATCCCATAATAAATGTGAGTTAAACTTTTGCTTTGCCATCAAAATTATAAAATTCAGCCTGTGGATAATGAGATAATAAGAATCCAATCTTCTGGTAATTTGGTACGTGGTCTAGGACCAAAATAATAAAATATAATTGTATCCTCAACCAAAACAGATGAATTCTTAACCAAAAAGTTGCATGTTTACCCCTCTTTTCACCTAAAAAGGATGAACTTTCTACCCAGAAGATTTATTTTCTACCAAAAAAGATGAATTTTTAACAAAATACATGCATTTTTTACCATAAAAGTTCAATTTTCAACCAATATTTTACATTTTTACATAGTTGCATTCCCAACGAAGAAAATCAATTCACAACCAACAAAAAATTAATTTTCAGCAAAATAGTTAAATTTAATTTAAAGAACAATTTTTAGAAATGAGTTGAACATTCTAACGAAGAGTTAAATTTTCAAAAAGGATGTTATTTTTTATGAATCTTCAACAACAAAAAATGAATTTTCAACAAAATAGTAGAATTTTTAATTCAAAGTTGAATTTTCGTATTGGGTTACATTAAGTCAGTTTAAATCTAAGTTGATCTTTAAATTATATCAATGTTCTCAAATGAAAAAAACTGTCTAGACCATTTAATTGAAAGTATTCTCATACTAGTATCAAATAAATAGTTTCAATTCATTATTTATTGTTCAATTGGCGGTTATATAAAATTATATTTCCGTCACGCAAAATGTAGCTAATTTATTTTTGGTTTAAAATCAAGATTTTAGATTGAGAATTGAACTTTCATGAATAAAAATTCGTGTATTTTATCAAAAATTCTTCTTTGGCAGAAAATTTATTTTTGTGGTTGAAAATTATTCTGTTTTGGTTGAAATATTACTTTTAACGACAACTATAACTATTTACATTTTTTAAATTCTACTTTTTTAGTCTAATTTAGTTGTTTTTTGTTTTATATTAAAATAATATTTTGTTGTAATGTGAAATATTACATGTTTCGTTGGTAACTGCTTTTTTTGATAGGAAATTCGACTATCTGGTCGTAATTTGACTATTTAGTTGAAATTTTTTTTTTTTTTTTTTGTTAATTTTTTTTTATCTGATGATGTAGTTATTCTATTTTTGATTGGAAATTTTTCCTCTATAAGTTAAAAATTCAACTGTTTGGTTGAAAATGCATGTATTTTGTTGAAGATTCGTCTATTATAGACCAATTCAGTCGGCTGAAAATTCGTTTTCTTTTCGTTGAAAATTAGTTTTTTCAACTGTGAATTTAACAATTCAATTTTTGATTGAAAGTTTATCTCTTTTAGTTGAAAACTCAACTATTTTCTTGAAATTTCGTCTTCCATGATTGAAAATTACCTTTTTTGTTGAAAATTCGTCTATTTGGGTATAAAATTTATCTTCTTTGATGAAAATTCAATTATTTGGTTAAGGATTCAACTATTATGTTAAGAATTCATCTTTCTTCGTTGAGTTCAACTGATTGATCATTCGTTTTTACTTAGGTTGAAAATTAGTTTTTTTTTAACGGAAAATTAAACTTTCGTTTTTTGGTTAAAAACTGATCTTTTTTAGTTAAAAATTAAACTATTTGATTTTTCATGTAGTTTGCTGAAAACTCGTCTTCTGGTAAATAATTAATGTTTTTGCTTGAAAATTCATATTTTTAGGTTAAAAGTTCAGATATATTTGGTAAAAAAATCAACTATTTTGTTGAAAGTTCAATTACTTTTTTGCAAATTTAAATATTTTGAAATAAATACAATTTTTAATGCACATACGCATTTTTTTACTAACCCTACAATTTTAATTATTGTTTCCTTTTTTAAATTGAAATTAATATTCATGTGTGGTTAATGCAATTAGGTAAAACAATTTGATAATGTTATTAACTTCTGTGGTAATGCTGGGTAATAAATAATTAAATTAATAAATTAGAATGGTCTGTGGCTCGCGACCATTCGTGTCTTTCTTACTCCCACGTATTAATGCTACGAGAAAAGAAGACAGACGTGATGCCTGATATTGCCGACAATCCTCACGAGTAAGTCGCTCGACGTCTTTAGTCGTCTCTGGTCGTCACTACGGTCTTCGCTAGAGCAGTCGGGCAGTACTTGGTAGTTTGACTAACAGGGACTAACATGAATTCTCAGTGAATAGCCCCTCGCATTTAGCTGGGTTGCCCGACCAGTGGCGCACAAAGTTGGACCGACCGTCCGACGGTTGGCCCGACCGTGGCCCAACGGTCAATTCGCACCTGGGTAACTACACCATGCTTCTAATTTTGTACCTACAACATCATCGTAAATGATTTCAAACAACGTATTGAAATAACTTATAACATCCTTATCTCATCAGTCACTTGACTTAGTCCGTGCCTATGACGAAAAACCGGGTTCACCCGAGAAAAAGTTCCAAAATCCACCGCAGGGTCCCACTAAGAGCAACCGCCATCTAAAAAATGTCAGTAGCCCCCAGTAGAACGGCGGTAAATATATATATAAGAATGTAATTTTTTATTCGTGTTATTTCCCGTGTAGATCAATTTCGTGGCGCTGTACTTTTTCTGTCTATGTCCGCCTTGAGTCGACACTGGCGCGCCACAGGCTGACTGTCCAGTGGCTAGTCTGGGATGCAACGCTCGGATCGAAAAGTTTCTAGACAGATCAGCTATTTTAATGAGAAATAATTAATAATTAATTAACATAATTATTTTTCATGCCATAAAAGTCCAATATATAGATTTTGCAGTTAATTAGAAATATAAACAAAGTTTTTGTGCACAAAAAAATGAAGAAATGAGTTTCCGCAAACCTCTTGTACATACGTCGAGTGTCGAACTCCTGATGTAACTTCCTATTATATTGTTGTAACTTTGTCCCGTCGCCTTAACACCTCGGCCATCAAAAAGTTTAATTTTTTATTCAGTTTTGTCGGATATGGATTTCAATTAAAAAAATCCTAATATTTATCTCAATCAAACATGAACAATGTTGAAACATTAAAAGTGCTTGATGTATGAATAAATCATTGAAAAAAATATAATTTGTATGATTTTACTTGCGATTAGTCTACGAAATAATGATTGTTTATTATTGAAAATAATTAAGACGTTAGGCTTAATAATCATTTACGCAATCAAAAGAAAATGATTCAAATAAATTGAATACATCATTTATAAGAATATTTGATTTTCTGGAATATCATCAATATCATACATATTATAATTATTACAAATTCAATATAAATTCATTATTACTTCACTATATAATTCAATTAAAAGAAAATGTTTTTAAAAATTCTTCAGAATAATGTTTCTTAAGAATACAGTTCTTGTATTAAGATTTAGATTACCTTCAGCAATTATTGTTTACTATCTTAAATATGTAATAGTATACAATCAATTATTGCTTGAGCATTTGTGCCATTGCGTATTATAATTTTCTAAATCTTCTATTCAAAAATAATTATTTCCTAAATTCATCTCTGTAATCAGGCACGGACTGGCCGTCTGGAATTTGGGAGACTTCCCGGTGGGCCGTGAGCTTGGAGGGCACAGACTTGTTCATCGGCTCCTATCTCGTTGACATTTTTCTTTTTTTTTTTTTTTTTTTTTTTTTTTTAGAAGCCACTCCGGAAAAGGGCCTCTTAGGTATAAAATGCCAGGGCCGCATTGATGTCCCAGTGCGTCCCTGTCTGTAATTTTTGTTCAAGTCCAAACCGTGATTCTATATAGGTCCCTGTAATCGTGATGCCAATTTTCTTGCTTTTTATTTTATTTGAATGAATGTAATTTGGATTTGCTATTATAAAATGCTAAAAATAAGTGAGTTTTATCATTAAATGTTACTTTTAACACATTTTTGTAACAATATATTCAAACTATAACCAAGTTTCACGATTACTGGGACATTTACCTCATGTATTCAAATTTGTAACGAACACCTAGATAGCGCCAAAACTGGGACTAGACAGCAGAAAGGTTTGAATAAAACACGTAGCAAAACTAGACAACGCCAGTGTATCGCCAGGGTAGTAATGCGTGAAAAGACAGACTTGAGAAAAACTGTACTGGCTTTAGCATGATTCAAGACTTCAACGACATTTTTCCACACGGGTTTCCTACCAACTGTCTAGAACGTAGTTTAGGATAGGCCACAAATTTCTGAAGTTTTTACACAACGTTCAATACAAGATTTAAGACAATCCTCAAAATAAGGAGAAAAGTCCGTAAATTATTTCATGACTATCGAAATATGTAAGAAATTTCTGCCCTATATTCAAAATCTCAAGTCTTCGCAGTCAAACAAAGTTTCGACAACTTTTTTTGCCCCTCAGTTGTCGACTTATTTTTTGCGTGTATCTATAGCGAGTTAAAGAACTGGTACAAGTTCCTGATAATTTTAACTCCATTGTTGATTCTAGAGAAGTGCCACAAAGAATATTGCCTTTTGTTAAAACTACAAAGCACTCGCGACTCCTTTGAGACTTGTAATTTTTACTAATTCTGCAGTTTTCTTTATATCTATATTTTTTCTGGAATCCCGTTATATCCTCTGCTCAGGAAATAGTACAACGAAGGTTTCGCGCGAGCACGTCTCGAAAAGAAAGGTTCGTAGCTTATTATCCAATCGTCTAATTATCGAGCCCCGATACGTCCCGATGGTCTAGTTTAATAATACGGGCTGCAGAGCCCTCGTTTTCTGCATTAATTCGTTGCTGGGTCCACTGGTCGAACAGTTGGCGTGCGAATAGAACAAAAGATGCCTCTTCACCCGCACCAGCTGGTCTAGGAGCGAGGAAGTATGCTTATGTTTTTTTTATGTTTCTCTATCGGAGAAACCGCTCGCCAATCGCATGTACATGTATCTACGTGTTCTTCTTCAGTTTCACTTGTATGTCATAGAAACTGCGAGAATATTATAAGTATTGTTTTCCTAGATACCAATCCTATGAAGTAATCGCTTGTTTTCCCGAGTCGAAATTTAGGCCCTACTTTGAACTTATAACTCCTATATACCTCAGTAGGTGCTGGAGCAGCAACGTACGTTCAAAATAAGCAGCGATTTCAATTTAATTTAGACCCTACTTTGACGCTAAAAATGTCCGAAATCGGTCGTTTTTCCACGTTTAGCGTCAAAGTAGGGTCTAAATTAGAACCTACATTGGTGCTTCAGGCCCTACCCTACATTGGCGCTTCAGACTCTACCGTGGTGCTCCAGCCCCTACTACACTGGCAATAATAATAATAATAAAAATAATAATGGCGTGATTTCGGTAATGGTTATAAATTTTTTATTTGAGTTCCCTTTTCTGCAGAAATACTTTTGCTATCAACTGTACCTCAGGAACTTAATATTGAAACAAAACTCATATGAAGTATACAATTCTTTGTTTGTAGTCCTTTTTATCATATAATTTGAAAACTTGTTTGTCAAATATCGCTGAAGTTTACTTCAGTTTAGTGAAAAGATTTCTCAAGAGAATGAAACCGATTTGGGTTGAAATTACAGACCAGTCCGACAATTTTTTATTTAATTTTTTTCCCGTAATGTCCAAATTTGGTTGTCTTTCGCCAGTCAAAAATCTGATTTATATTATTTTCTGACTACTTGGGACGATAGCATTCGATAACTTAGGGCTCAGATGGAAATTTTATTTTCTTTTTTTTTTTAAATTAACATTTTTAGAAAGAATCCTTTCCTGTTTGCTTACTGATACTTTATTCCTGCTAATATCGAGAAAGTGACCGATTCACATAGTCGCAAACCAATTCAGTTTCAAAAATCTTAATCTGCAAATGACAGATACGCAATTCACAGAGCCGCTTTTTCAATGGCTTCTTGTTTCCTGGGTGTAGCTTCTAAATATTCAAAGTAGGGCCTGTAGGTTCAAACGCTGACAAAGGAGGCTCTAATGTTTCATTCTCTAGGAGTAAAAACCTCCAAGTAGGGGCTATAGGTTCAAATAGCGTCAAATGAGGTTCTAATGAGGAGCTGCAGGTTCGAAAGAGGGTCTAAATTTCGACTCGGGCCCGAGTCGAAATTTTGTCCTACTTTGAACCTATATTTCCTACCTTAGTAGGCGCTGGGGCAGCAAATTAGGTTCAAAATAAGCAGCGATTTCAATTCAATTTAGCCCCTACTTTGACGCTGAAAATGTCCGATATCGGCCGTTTTTCCACGTTGAGCGTCAAAGTAGGGTCTAAATTAGAACTTACATTTGTGTTGCAGGTATTGGTGTAGTCCTAAAAATGTAGGTGACCCAGCGTTCCCCCTCCCCCCATTCATCAGGATTGCAAAGAGGTGTAGTCAAGAAAGTTGATACGACTTTTATGATTTGATTAAAACTTCGTAATATATTTTACAAATACACACAAATACGCAGTGTGTATTATAGATCAGAGAATATAGCCTACAAAGTGCCCACTATTTTTTAAATTTTCGTCTCCTGACTTTCTCCCGGTGAATATTCGTGATTTCTACCAGTTTAGAGAAAATATACTCTCTTTGCGAAACCCATAGCTTTTTTTAAAGGAAAATACAGAGGCACGTTTTATTATAACGTGTACTAACAGTAAATATACGCACGAAAATTGCGCGTACACGTCTTTGGATTCTTATTTCCCAACATGAAAAATGATTAATTAATTAAAATAATGAATCCAAAATATGAACAATGTAAAAATCGATTATTAACCCAATCACGGGTGCCCTGAGGTTAATTTTTTTCGAAAGTCTTGTCACTTCGAAAATCATTGCAGATCTATATTCTAGATCATTTTTTACGTTCAAACACGCAATGAAGGAAATCGCAGATAGTGCCGTCTTTTTTTAAGGCCACTTTGAAAAAAAATTGTTCACAAATTATAATACTTTTTATGACGCTTATTTTCGACTTTTTCGACGCCTATGAAACGAGGCTAAAGCTCCACTTTTTACTCCCTAGGGAGTAAAAAGTACTTTTTACTCCCTAGGGACTGAAAAGTGACGCCAGAGACGGATAATGAAGATTATGCATCTATGAGCTTGCATTTTATGATTATCAGCCCACTCACAGTAAAAACTGAGAGGAAATTTTGGTTACAGTTAATAGAATTTGACGGTTATTTATGGAAAGTTACCATATATACCTGTAAAATTACCATAAATTACCGAAATTTTCCATAAATTTCCGGAAATTTATGGAAATTTGTAAAAATGAATTTTTCGTATTCCATGGTAAGTTAACATATTGACCTGTAAAATTACCATAAATTACTGGAATTTTCCATAAATTTCCGGAAATTTATGGAAAATTTCGGTAATTTATGGTAATTTTACAGGTATATATGGTAACTTTCCATAAATAACCGCCAAACTCTATTAACTGCAACCAAAATTTCCTCTCAGTTTTTACTGTGAGTGGGCTGATAATCATAAAATGCAAGCTCATAGATGCATAATCTTCATTATCCGTCTCTGACGTCACTTTTCAGTCCCTAGGGAGTAAAAAGTACTTTTTACTCCCTAGGGAGTAAAAAGTGGAGCTTTAGCCTCGTTTCGTAGGCGTCGAAAAGGGCTGAAATCATGCATATGTCTTAAAAAGTATTATAATTTGTGAACATTTTTTTTTCAAAGTGGCCTTAAAAAAAGACGGCACTATCTGCGATTTCCGTCATTGCGTGTTTGAACGTAAAAAATGATCTAGAATCTAGATCTGCAATGATTTTCGAAGTGACAAGACTTTCGAAAAAAATTAACCTCAGGGCACCCGTGTAGGGAAACAACATGTTTCGAGACCAATTTACGGAAGGTTACTTTGTATAATTTTTAAATAATTGTTGAAAAAATAATGAACGTTTGAAAATTATTTTTTGAAACAAGAATAAAAAAACTATTCAACCAAAAATTAGCTGATTTCATTTTCTGTTTCGTTAGTCAAATGGACCTCCTTGATATTTTTAACCGGTCCTTCAATTTTATCAATTACATTTCCTCAATTTCAATCAATTTTGTTTAAATTCTTAATTTTTAACAAAACGATCGATATGATTGAATATGAGGAATTGAAAATCGTAAAAGAATAACTCCCTGTGTATAAATGCACACATTAAAATAAAAAATTTTATCAACAGTCATCATGGCACTAATTACAATTCTTCTTAAAATACACAATCAACAGTCTCAAATATATAATACGATGACAAAATGTGAAATAATCTGAAAGTATAATTACAAAAATGAACAATTAGACAAATTC
>CAKNXH010059979.1:27006-49455 GCA_932178445.1 Andricus quercusramuli | reverse complement strand
AATTTTTGCACAGATTGACTTGATGATATTGTGTTTCTAAAATTTTTATTAAAAAATAAAATAAATGAAAATTTCGCTTCCTCAATTCTCAGGGGAGTCCTGTAACATTACTGGACTCTGTAAATGTATTTTTTTTTTATGAACACCTATTTTTTTTTTTTTTTGTCAACGAAACTACGAAGAATATCTTAATGAATAAATTAAGTTATAAAATGATTGTTTGGAGACAAGGGAACTCACATAGAAAGCACCAGGAAAAAAATTATTTTCAAACTCATTATTTTTAATTATTATACTATTAAGCCATTTTCCTTTCGGGGTAGGCGTGACTTGATAGGTGAGGAAGGGAGTAATGTGAGGTAGGGGGTATCGAGTTTTTAGATTGATCTAGAATTCTCGTGTTATTTATTTAAATGACACGTTTATTCCGCAACACTGCTCCGACCCAGGTTGCAGATCAATCTCTTTAGCGATCACCGCAAGTGAAGAGCCTCACAAAATTGTTATGTGTGCTTTCACACTTGAGTCCATGAGTATCCAAGGTCTTTGTTTCAGGCGCCATTCGCTCTATTGTCACTCTCCGTGTACAAAAATTTCGTGGCAGTCTTGAATCATGCTAAAGCCAGTACAGTTTTTCTCAAGCCTGCCTATTCACGCAATACTAGCCTGGCGCTACACTTTTATTGTACAGTTTTGCTATGTATTTGATTCAAACCTTTCTACTGTCTAGACCCAGTCTTGGCGCTATCTAGGAGATCGTTACGAATTTGATTCATACAGATTTTAGCTAGTTTCTAGACAAAATCACGGTTTGGAATCGAACAAAAATTACAGGTGTGAATTCAGAAAATAATGGTTTTTTGCAATGAAAGATTTAGGGAATTACAATACATAATTACATAAATGCTCAAGTTATAACTAAAAGTACACTATTACATATTTAAGATGATAAACAATAGTTATTGAAGGTGATTAAAATCTGAATATACGAACTGCATTTTTAACAACGATTTTTTGCAAAGAATGCTTGAAAACGTTTTTTTTTTAGTTGAATTATATAGTAAATTTATAATAAATTCATATTAAATTGATAATAATTATAATATGCATGCATAATGCTACATGTTATATTTATAACATTCCAGAAAATCAAATTTTAACATAAATTCTTTATTCTATTTATTTATTTATTGCGTGAATTTCAATTATTTATTTACACATCAAGAACTTTTAATCATCAATTAAATTGACAGTCAGCCTGTGGCGCGCCAGTGTCGACTCAGGACAGACTAGGCAGAAACAGTGCAGCGCCACGAAATTTTTCCACACGGGTCTGTTTACAAATTACATTTCGCCACACTTTCCTGTCCTGACATACTACTCTAGCTTCCTTCACGTCCATGCATTTGTTATGCAATCTCTCGTTTTTCTATGGCTTCTTATGTCTCTTCGTATTAATGTCTCTTTCACATATTCTAACCATTCTTTCGGCGGTCTACCTCTGGGCATTCTGCCATTTATAAATATATATTTATATTTACCTTTATACACTTGTTTGGTCAATCGTTAATCTTTCATTCTTTCAACATGTCCGAACCATCTTAACTGATTTCTTTCCCATATATGTCAACTAGTTTCAACCACATTTTCTGAGGATTATCTCGTTTCAGACTTTGCCCATCAGTGTTTTCCCGCATATTGTGCGCAGAGGTTTCATGCCAATCGCGTTAATTTTACTCTTGAATTAATTTATTTATTAAGATTTTCTTTTTTGTTTCGTTAGCGAAATAAAAAAAAGTTCAAATTTGAAAAAAAAATACATTCACGGGGTCAAGTAATGTTACAGTACGCCCCTAAAAATTAAAAAAGCGAAATTTTCATTGATTTTACGCTACTACAAACATTATAACTGATTCTAGGACCATGGTCATACAGTAGGGCGGCGAGAGAATATGATCAGATTAGTCGAATCGTTTGAGCTGAGCGAAAAAAAAATGTGGGTTGACATCCGAAAAAAAAACACTAATTTTTAATATCGGTTAATATCTTCTGTTCTCGTTTTTGATTTGAAAATTTCGAAAAAATTCCCTATTGATTCGAAAATTATGAATAATTTTGTCTATGTACAGTTTTTGCTAGTGAATAATAATAAAAAGCTATAAATTGGAAAGTAAATTTTGCTCAATTTAGAATTTTTTTAAATTGCCAAAAACATGTTTTTCGGATTGAGTCCTATGCACATAGTTTTGAAAAAGTTGAATATGTCAAACCTGAAATTTCTTCAGCTTGAATCAAAGAAACATGCTATTATATTGTTTGAAAAAAAAATGTAGTCTTAGAAAGTCGTCCAAATCGCTGAAAAACGTAAAATTGACAATATTTGAATGGTTGAAACATCACTAAAAAATTTCGTTTCAAATAAATAGCATTTTTCGTGGATTCAAGCTAAAGAAATTTCAGTTTCGACATATTTAACTTTCGTCAAAATGTGTGCATGGGACTCAATAATCCAAAAAACATGTTTTTTGACCATTTTCAAAAAATTATAAATTGTACCAAATTTTTTTTTTAATTTATAATTTTTTATCATTATTCACTAGCAAAAATAGTATATAGACAAAATTCGCCATAATTTTGCTAAATTTCCCCAAATTTTTTTCGTTCAGCTCAAGCGAATCGACTAATTTGATCATTCTCAGTCCGCCCTATGATGCCCTTGTCATCAAAAATTACTTACTTGTCATCAATATGTGGTATAATATTAATATTGAAACTGAACCAAAAAAAAAGGGAAGTTTTACCATATCTGATCTATTCGTCTGACTTTTGGCTACGAAATCGGGTCCCCAGCCCACTGTGCTATCATGGAATCTGGTTACTTATAGTGTAAGAGTCAGCGACACTATAGACCTTATAGTCATCGCGGATATTGATAAAAAAATTAGGAATGATAGTTTGCATGGAGTTGTGGGGTAATGATAACGGTATCATGTTGACCGGGTTTTATCGCGCGCCTGTTGCACAGTGGGAAAAAATGACTTTTTCGGTTCAAAATAACGTACAGCCCACAAATATTGACCGATTTTGACTAAAAAAATTGGAAAAAAATGCTGATGAAATTTATAAGAGAGTAGTAGGTCCTGATTTTTGAATTAGGCTTTCAATTTTTTTATAAATGAACAAATATCACGAAAAGAATGGCCCGGTCATCAGGGGTTGGGCACCGATTAAGGGCAGACACACATATATTTCCAATGAGTGCTAAATGCCACCAATCACGTGATTTAGTTTTTTTCTTAATTCCGCGATCATGCTACTTTTAAGGGAAAATTAATTTTTCAATAATTACTTATGGTACATGGGTTCAGGATTTGCTTGGCCAGCATGGCCGGTTCGTTATTAACCTACATGCAAACTATCATTCCTGATTGTTTTATCAATATCCGCGATGACGCAAGGTCCAGTGTCGCTGGCTCTTAGACTATTATCGTTCGATTACTCGAAAACAAATTAATTTTTTCCAAAAACAGTTATGGCATCTTGTCTGCAGAAATCCATAGGCGCGAAAGATATTGATCGTTCTCTCTCTCTTTCACGTTTGTGGAGTTGACCAATGAGGTAATTGCTGACAACTGGAAGCGGATACGTGATTGGTCAAACTTCATTCGAATTTACCAATAACCTACTATCCATCACTTTTTTAACCTTTTGATTGGTTTCACTTAGCAAGTACGGCAGTTATAGAAATCACAATTGAGTACAACACTAGAAAAATTTATTTTCAAAGAAAAATCTTTAGATTTTCATTAAATTTCTTTAAATTGTTCAAAAATCTGCATGCAAGTCAGTTTTTCCTCAAAGGGTCTAGCCACTTAGGCATGTAAAATCTGCCCCCGCACGTATTAAGTTTAAATTTGTCATAGTTTCATACCCATGTGAAATATAATTTCACCCAACGATAACCTTAAATTTCATTTTTGAGTGATTTATGGAGGGGAAATAAAATAATAAAGTGGGTTTTCTCGGAAACCACTTACCCAATTTTGATACACAAAATATATGTTACATACATCAATGAGAGTAATGTGAAAAAATGTGAAAAAAATTTTGATAAAAATATAATAACATTTTTTTTCTCGAATTTTTCAACAAAAAATTTTTTTGTCATATTTTGGAGATACACCAACAATTTTTCTGAAAAATATCCTCAGATCATCAGCTTCAACATATATTTTTGCTGAATTTGTTGTGTAGGTATAACTTGGGTAAAAAAAACTAAAACCATGCATGCAGCGCTACGCTCATACACCCCTCTCACATGGATGCGGAATGCTACCGTCAAGCGGCTCAATCTATTTTTATGAAAAAAGTCTCATCAATATCAATGAGACCATTAAGAAAAAAATAGCAAGAGCATTGTTTGATATTCATAACAAATTATTCTTAATTTGTGACGGTACATATGCACGACATCAGAAAAGTAATAGCAATGAATATCAAAGTATAGATCCTTTTCAGGACAGAAAAAAGTTCCCGTGTGTAAACCCTTTCCTATCTGTACAAATGATGGATACGTGTTGGACATACTTGGCCCATACCTTGCTAACCAAAATGATGCAGTAATTTTGAAAGATATTATACAAGATCCAAATGGTTCAGGCAAGTTTCTGAAAGAAGATGATATTTTTTTGATGATATATTTCACAATTGCGTCGTTTTTGAATACTTTTGAAAAAGGCTACAATCGGATGTGGATACTTTTGACGAAATTGTACAGCATACATTGTACAAATGAGCAGAAATTGTACAAAATGCTCAAAAAGATACCAAAAATACTTTGGCCATTGAGGCGGAAGAAAAGGGATGATTTCGCCGAGAACTCCCATTTCAAATTTTTATGTGCGATGACATTTTGGATTTGCCGGAAATGACCGACAGAGATTTGAAGATTCTATTCACTGGATCATACCATTTTTTTTAAGCGGTGTCATATTTGGCAGAAATGCATGACAAAGATGGCAAACTGAATTTTGAGTATGCTAAAGAAGAGAAAACTGTACTCAAATTAAAAGTACCATCCAGACATATTTCTCGCACAACATATATAGGTTTTTTAAGATACAAACCTCACAGTGTTGGAGTTTTTGATCTAACATTTGGGGATGTGCGAATGATTTCTAACGCTTGGGGATGTGCGAATGGTAGACGAACTGTTGGTTGCTGTTCGTACATTGCTGCTATAGTGTATTATTTATCCCGTGCAAGATACCTATCTAGAATTTTCAAACCAGCGGAAATACTGAGCGATGTATTGAGAAAAATCACCTTACTCCAATGATTGAAGACAATAGCGAGGAAGATTAGAACCCCAGTGATAAAGAGTACATGTGAGAAGCGCGAGGGGACTCACAATAATAAAACACCCCGATTTGTGAGAGGCGAGGGGACTCACAATAATAAAGCACCCCAATTTGTGAGAGGTACGGGGACTCATAATAATAAAGCATTCCGATTTGTAAGAGGCCAGGGGACTCATAATAATAAAGCACCCCAATTTGTGAGAGGCGAGGGCACTCATAATAATAAAGCACCCCGATTTGTGAGAGACGGAGGGACTCACAATAATAAACCACCCCGATTTGTGAGAGGCGAGGAGACTCATAATAATAAAGCACCCCAATTTGTGAGAGGCAAGGGGACTCATAATAATAAAGCATTCCGATTTGTAAGAGGCCAGGGGACTCATAATAATAAAGCACCCCAATTTGTGATAGGCGAGGGCACTCATAATAATAAAGCACCCCGATTTGTGAGAGACGGAGGGACTCACAATAATAAACCACCCCGATTTGTGAGAGGCGAGGAGACTCACAATAATAAAATACCCAGATTTGTGAGAGGTGGAAGGACTCACAATAAAGAACACCCCAATAAGGAGTTTTGAAACGTACTGTAAGCTCCTCGTGGTAAACTCAGGAAACTATGATTTATGTAGGCTAACTGCAGACGTCCTTTGTAGCACAGGCCAGCGCTGCGCGTGTGATTTTTTCAGTCATGATATACCGCCACAAAAAAAATCAGAAAAATATATGTTAAAGCAGATAACTTAAGGATTTTCCTGCGAGAAAATTAAAAGATGTATTTTTCAACAGAATTTTGTTCTTAATGGTCTCATTGATATAGATAACACTTTTTTTCTTAAAAATAAATTGAGCCGCTTGATGGTAGCATTCCGCAACCGTGTGGAATCGTGTTGTATGAGCGTAGCGCTGCTTGCATGGATTTTATTTCTTTACCCATTTTATACCTCTATAAAAATTCAGCAAAAATATATGTGAAAGCTAATAATCCGAAGATATTTTTTAGAAAAAATGTAGGTGCATCTCCAAAATACGACATAAAAATTAATTTTTAAAGAATTCAATAATTTTTTTTGATAATATGTTCCATCAAAATCTTTTCATATTTTTTTCTTACATTACTCTCGTTGATGCATCTAACATATATTTTGTTAATCAAAATCAGTTTAGTCGTTTACGAGAAAACCCACTTTTTTACTTTTCTTTTCCCCTCGACGGTGGGCCCATATTTGGGCCAAGGATTCACCGACCGTCGGGTGCATCATGGTGACTTGTACAAGCCAATGTTATGCCGACGGTCGGGCCATCTCTTGTCCAGAGTTGGGCCGACCGTACTTTCACGGTTTTTTTAAACAATGAACCAGAGTTTATCCGACGGTCGGCCCATATTTGGGCCAAGGTTTAACCGACCGTCGGGTGCATCATGGTGACTTGTGGCTAACCGATTGCTGTATCCAGAGTTGGACCGACCGCATTCTTGCGGTCGTACCGACCAATCCGCCACAGTTTATCCGATCGTCGGCCCAACGTTGGGCCAGAATTGGGCCGACAGACGGCTTTTCGCCCACCGCCGACGTCGGTCACCAACGTCGGTGAGACCATGGCAGCTTGAAAACACCTTAGTCGGCCCAACTCTGGTTACCGTAGATCGGTTACCAAAGCAGAACCGACTTTGGGCCGATGGTCAATCTCTGGCAGCCGACCGAATTTCGCACCTGGGGTGCCCTTTTTTTGAAAAATGGTGCGTTTTGTTTAAATTAATTGAATATATGCATTATACATGGACTACACGGAAAAAATTTATCCGTGAAAAAGTCACGAACTTATTTCTGTGAGAAATGTATGAATAAATTTCAAAGTTTTTGACGAACAGTTCGAATTTCCCACAAACAGTTCCTGAAAATTTCAGACCAAAATATAAAAAGGAAAAATTTTATCTGTGCGATTTAATTTATATTAATTTATAAATTCGCAACTCAGAAGTTTCGAACCCTCAAAGACTGCTGACTCACTAAGTTTCTAAACTTAAACCGGGAGGGTGTAAACACGCGCAGCCATCGAGGCCAAACAAACTAGGTATCATAAAACTTCTAGCCACTCGTCTGACGAGCTCGAAGCACACATACGAGCGCACACACGCACGGCGCTTTCGGGCGAGCGTGTGTGCGGGCCATGTACAGGCGAACCTACTTCCTAGTTCCCAGATTTGTCGGGCAAGCTCGTGAGTGCTCTGAGAATCTTTTCCGAATCACTCGAATTTTCACATCGAGTTAGTCAGATCTTTCTCAAAGTTCTCAGATTATTTACGAAAATACATCAATATCCGTTGAATTTTTCTCATGTCCGAGACCTAGCTACTAGTTCGTGACTTTCTTACGGATACATTTTTTCCGGTTACAAATGAAGCCCTAGGAAGCACCTTAACATAGCTTTACGCACAAACGAAGTACACTTGAACTTCAATTTGTGAACTTAAATTGTGCAAAGTTCGAGTGTATTTTGAAACAAGTGAACACGAGTAATTTATGAGATACGAAGCTTATTATACAGTTGAAATTTCGTACGCAACAGGGTGGATTTGAGCACATAAACCTAAGCACGCAAGCCGATTATCTTAACCACTACACTATTATACGAGTTGCGATCTGTAAAATGATTCCGAATTGCATTTCTAACTGAGGTTGCGACCTCGGCAGCGACTTCTGAATACGCGTCCATGCCATCGCGCGCACACGATGAAGGCTCTCGCAATCACCTCATATCCATACAAGTCAGCTGAAACAGTTGCGGAACACAAACACGTCTTGCTCCAATAAACTCTCAACTCTAAGCGATCTGTGAATAAGTTGTGCCATCCAAAATTGTGTTATTTATTGAAAAAACTCCTTCATTGTTAAGTGAGAACATGGAGCAATGTGACGACTATCACAGAAATGTCAAAAATAAATGTTTTTAGGTGATGCAATCCATCCATTGCCGATTGCGTCATGAATTCATCCGATGGTACGTGCGGATAGGTTGCGTTTTTACGACTTTGAGGATGAGCTAAACAAGCTATTTGAATGGGTAGCATGTACCGATCCTTCTGTAATGTTCACTGCACCACTATTGTAATCTCGGTTCAGTGGATTTATCATATTTTACCGTATTTAATAGTAGGGAATAGAGGTTTATTTTACTGAAGGGTGAACGTTAAATTCACCTTAACTTCATTGTCATATTCACGAAATACTGAGTGATTCCGACATTTTTACCCCCTCATTAAGAGCGGTTTTTACTGTTACGGTTACAAGAATCACTTTACATTTCTTGATAAGTAAATATTACATTTCTTTTTGCTGCGTGTAGTTTAATTTTTCTGTTGGACGTTTTCCTCTTAAATGAAATGGGAAGGGTCACTTTATACAAACACGATTTGCGGATTTTGTTTCAAAAATATTTCCGGAACGCATAATAGTCATTTCTAGCAAAGGGGGATGCCCAAATCCTTATTGGTCGTGGCCCCCTGGCCTCGCAGGATGAAACTTGTACTGATGAAAAGTACTCATCAGGACATGAAAAAAAGTCTATGGGACTGAAGCTGCCCGGCCTGTCCTTTAGACGATATAGGCTGATGAATTCTCGCACCTGTATAGACTCAAAACCGGAACTTCAAACGAAAATATAGATTTTTCCGGCAATTTAGGCTCAAAACTGGTTTCTATGAATTCAAATTTTCACGTAATATCGTATTCGTCCGATTCTTCAAATACCACAAAGATATTATTCAAGAATTCGGCAGGTTCTTTTATTTCGGACTGAAATCTACCTTATCCTAAGAACCAAAGGACTGTCATTATATGTGCACAGCACCCAACAGTCCTTTTACCGTTTTTGCACTGGCAAAAGTACCCTAATATTGCCTCTGGGCCACTTTTATCTTGATCAACCTGAATATAAATGAAATATTTTGATCTATTATAGTGGCGAGATTGTATTTATACACGAATTGACATCGGGGCACTATTCTAAATACCATGGAAGTTTAGAGAAAGGGGTCCAACGTGTCTGCAGACTTGAACTTCATAACCTCCATCAGGACTCACATGTCAGAATAATAGGATCTTACTTGCTCCAATTGATATGATCCAAGAGCCAAAGTTCGCAAGTCGCCCAGCGATAGTTTTGGGAAGTCTTCCAACGAATTCTGATTCATAGTCCGAAATTTTGCAGACTACCTATTTAGTCGTTGCCTTCCACTAATGAAGCTAGTCGATTGGGCTCTGAGATTTTAGCAAGCATAAATCGACCGATTTTCTGGCCATCGACGATATCTGACTCAATGCCCTGATGGGAGGCGTTAAGGATAGCTGCCGCAATTCGATAGTCGTCCATCAAATGAGAAAGAGACTTATTTCGCCACACCTTGTCGAAATATCGGGAAGATTGTTTAAGTCGTCGATTCACGGCTTCGACAACAAATCGGCAATTTGTGACAAGCCGATACAGGCTTACCTCATAATCACGCAAAGGAAGACCACCTTCAGCTAGATGAGTCATTCTCACGTCGTATCCATATTCTAATAAAGTGGCAACACAATCTCTGAATCCTCGATCTACGAGGAAAACATCGCCTTCCAGAAAGAAAGAACGGAGGCCAGATTTATTCGCAAAGAGCTCAAGTATTATTGTGGCATCATACGTGGTGGCTGGAAAGGGGCCAATATCTAAAATATATCCATCGGCTGCGACAGCAACGAAAGGTTTTATCAGAGGGCGAAGTTTGTGGATGCTGAAGGATCTTTGCTGAAATCTATAATTAGAACTCTTCTGAACGTAAACACGAGCTTCATCCCAAATGATAATTATCTTATCATTATGTCCATTCAGAAATAGTTGACGACCAACAGTTGTATTATAACTCTTCAGTTATTATCGATCTACTCGAGAAAAACCTGGGTAGAGAGGAAGAAAATCTTTCAGCAGAAAGTGCCTCTCTTTATTCATCAATCGCTCCTTTGATGAACAAAGTATATTAAACAGTGAGGACAACCTCTCATCAGTTTCACCAATATAAAGTTTTGCTAAATAAAGTGCTAGTGCTCTACCTGCGAGCCACACATATCAGCAATAAACTTAAAATTGAAAAAAGACTGTTTTGTGTCAGCCAGTTTTCGGAGCGAGTCAATCATGTCCTCGATATGACTTCGACTGTAAGTGTAATTCGTTGCTGTTTGTGATAAAAGCTCCCACCGTTCATTTGAAAGATGTTCATCGCAACAAAGCGACCCTTTAGTTAAATAAAAGCGGTGGTTAACCAGGACCTGATTTCTGACGGCCTGTAGTATTATATGAAGGTTTTTCGATGTGCAACCAAAAACGCAGTGTTTGTGAGACGCTGACGCTCCTTTCAGAGTCAGATTAATAGTACCTTCCGGTGAAGATATCCCACAACCAGCGCAGAAATCTCCTTGCGTTCCACAGGTAACCAGCTGATCACCAATAGAAGCCCCAGTAGCACTCTTCGATTAGGGAGGAGACTGTAACTGACTTTCCGCTGGCGAACCTCTATCTAATCCACCAACGCGAGCTTCATTTAAAAGGTATCGCACGAGACCCCCCCTTTTATTTTATCCGCCATGACGGCAATTATTCCAAAAATTAAATTTTGAGATCTAAAACACTGACTAGAGGAATTTTTTTGCCTAATGGGGCGTGCTGTTTGCTTACATAGACTGCAGTACATACTTTCGCTCATATGTTGGAAATAACGGCCTGCACGACTTTGGTCTTGTAGGCTTTTTTTATCGTCTTGATGAGCTGAATCGATTGGTGTAAGATTTATATTGCGAGGTCCGGGGGCCATTTTGGGCATCCTCCTTTTCAATTTTCATCAGGACCCTTCAATAAGGCGTTTGAGCAAAAAAAACGGGCTTTACTGACTGTAAAGTGAGGCCCTCTTATGGAATTTCTGTGTTGGACCCCCTGTTCAATCGCTTCTCCTGTACAATTAAGCTATCGCACATTAGGTCCCTTTTTTCTACGGTCGGTCACATATGATGAAAAAGTACCAAATGCCTGGACTATTAAACTTTTAACAAACGTTTTTAAAAAGGTTGTGAATTCATAAAAAATTGTGAATTTCAGTGCACAAAACTGCCGTACAAACTGAAAAGATACATAAGTCCAATCTCACTCGAACTGAGAAAATCGAGACAAAATGTTTGCCCAAAGAACTCCAAGATCGAATAAAATGTTCAATAATCTATATACACTATTTGAGTAAAAATAATGTGCCCTTTCATATTTTGCAATGAAAAATTGATTTTTTAAACAATTTATATTAGAAAATGGACTTGCGATTTTTTATTATTCGCGAAAAGTCAAAAATACAAGGCAAAAAGAACACAAAGGCACCTGCGGACGATGCCTTTATCGGAGAGCTAGAGCACGACCTCAAAATACAACAAAAAAACATACATAAGGGACACTGTGTGTTCAGCGGCTGTCCCGGACTTACCCGAACGATCGTCGCTAATGTATAGCCGAATTTAGCCGGGACTTATTTCCCTAGGATTTCCGATCAGAGTCCGAGCTATTTCACAAGGCTAAAACATACGTAAGGGCAAGCGATTTGTAGGTGATTCCATACCAATTCGTTTAGATTATTAAATTTTCCAAATAGGACAAGAAAACGATCCAGAATATTCAAATGTATCTATAAATTAACTAAATTCAAAATATTCCTTTTCAAAAAAATCTGTTGATAAAAAGGAAGAAAAAAGATTTCTTACAATAAAATTGAGGTAAAATTATGTAAACTCAATTTAAAGAAATCTTAAATTATTTATAAGCAACCCTGTAGATTGGAGAGAATCATGAGTTTAGTGTCTCTATTCAACAATTTTTTGAATTCAGATGGAAATGAAGTTCATTTTATCACAAACAATTTTCGCAAAAAAGCTAGAAAAAGATTCATAATCAAAAAATAAAATTCAAAACAATCTAACTTTTCGGCTCATTAGAGACAAAATAACATAATGAAAAAAGAGGGAGAAAATGGAAAAAGTCAACCAAAAACCAACCTCTCACTTTTTCCTTTTTCCGTCCTTTTTATACTACGAGGGGAACAACATGTTTCGAGGTCAATTTAAACCTCCTCATTTTCGTTTGCAAATTTGCTCCGCACTCGGTCACTTTCACAAGGCAAAAAAGACACAAAGTTCTTTAGGTTCTTTTTGATTTGTATGCTGATGACGTATTACATGCCTTTGACAAATTTCAGGACGCGCAAACTGCTTCGTGTATCTTTTTATGTTGTATTTTTCAACTTTTTCGACTTTCCTCATTTATAAACAATCTTTTTTTTTGCAATAAATATTAATAATTAATAATTTTTATTAACACAGTTAGACGCAGCTTCCTCTTACGAATCCAACGATACCAAAAACTAATTTTTCATAAAAATGTAACTTATGTATCTTTTTAGTTTGGACGGCAGAAAACTCAAAATGTAAAAATAGAATCACCAAAGTAGAGTACGCTTATTCGTTTTTCCTCAGAAGTTTGAATGCAATTAACCACAATGTTGCAAACTTTCAGATACGTAGTGACAACGGGATGATAATTCATTACTTCTTAAGATTAAGTAAATTGATGATAATTTGCATCTAGAGAATAAAACTGCCGTGCAAACTAAAAAGATACATAAGTGACATTTTTATGAAAATTGAGTTTTTGGTATCACTGGATTCGTAAGAGAAAGCTGCATCTAACTAGCGTCATACAAGTGATTAATTATTAATATTTATTGCAAAAAACGATTGTTTAAAACTGAGGAAAGTCGAAAAAGTTGAAAAATACAACAGAAAAAGATACACAAAGCACTTTGCATGTCCCAAAATTTTTACACGGCATCTAATACGTCATCATCATACAAATGAAAAAGAACCTAAAGTGCTTTGTGTCTTTTTTGCCTTGTAAAAGTGACCGAGTGCGGAGCGTATTTACAAACGAAAAGAATCACTCGCCCTTGCGTATGTTTTTCCTTTGTAAAATAGCTCGAGCACTGATCTGAAATCCAAGGGAAATAAGTCCCGGCTATTTTCGGTACTCTTCGGAAATGTTCAGACTTCGGAGTTGCGGGACGAGCGACAGTCAGCAAGAGCGCGTTATTATTATTATTATTATTATTATACCATTAAGCCTTTTCCCTTCCGGGGTAGGCGTGACTTGATAATATAATATATAATATCTATATTATACATATAAATTGAATGTATACATTGTTCCTGTGAAATTTATTTTTCTTCTACGGTAAAAATATGTATTTGGAATAAATATACGTACCATTTTATGATTGCACAATAGGGTGGTCCAAAAAACGCTTTTCGAGCTACAGGGCTAGTACCCCCGCAAAATTGTCCATTTCCGGAGAAAAAAAATTCCTAATTTTTTTTTTCGAAATTCGAATATTAACACGTGCCACCGGGCACTTCAAACTCATACTTCAGGGTTTGATCGAAACGTGCCAAACTTTTCAGAATTTGAAGAGGAGTACCTATGAAATAAGAGCATACTAATAACTTTTATTTTTAACCCCCCCCCCCCCACAACGCCCCAAATATTACCCAAAAATAAAAAAACTACATTTTTACGTATTATTGTTACTTTTTAGCCATTTCCGTCGTCTTTTTGATACAAATAATTACTTATGGACAATTTGAATATTTTCCATGAGTTTTTAAACAATTTTTGATGGTTTAAACAAATGTAACTTATTTAAACAATTATTTATTCCCAAAAAATGTAAAAAAGAATCGTATTTTCTGATTGAAATGTAATAGTTTGTCATTGTTTGGAGTAGTGATTTTTTTTAAAAACATTATGTAATTATTTAAACAATGACTTATTGTTTATTCTCAACGTTTCTAAAAATTTACACAGAGATGTCCAAATTTTTTCTCAAATTGGTATCCTATGCTACTTTCTGTTAAATAATTATCTAATTTTGATACATATCTTTCAATGTTTGATCAATTTCTATTTGTTTAAACAACTTTGATTTGCTTAAGCAGTTTTTTCTCGATAACATTAAAAAAATAATATAAATAGAATTAATTTTCTGACTTTATAGTGTATAAGAAGAATATATTAACCATTTTTCAATTGTTTGAACAAATATAATTTGTTTAAAAAATTGTTTTCCAAAAATATTTTTTAAATCGTATTTTCGGAATTAAAACTAATATTGAATGATTTCAAGGAGTAGTAAATTCTGTTAAAAACGTCGTGTTATTGCTTGAAAAAATTTTATTCGTTCGAGCAATCATATGCAGTCTAATAATGAAGAAATATGAAGAAAGCAATGATAAATGCACTTTCATAATTCAAATTTTATTATGACTTTGATGATTTATTTAATAATGCGCCAAAGAAGATGTAAACCATCCATACTCAATTTGAAGGAAATTTGAAGAAAAAAACAATAATTAATTGTATGAACAATAACATGAAGTCTTTACCAGAATTTATTACTTGCCCTTTAGGGTGAAAAAACATTTTGCAATGCATTTTTGGACCTCCCTATCGTACAATTTCGATTAGTGTCGAAATGTATACGTCTCAGACTCTCTCTCTCAAAATATTTCAAGTTATAATAAATTTTTAATGAATTTTAATAAATTTCTTATATAATAAAATATCTCAAGATATGTATAAGTTTTAAATTACTACGTTTTCTAAATGTTAAGTAGCCGCAAATGCATAATGTTCACATTAACAATAAGCAAGATTTATATGAGAATTAGTGCGACTAATCCTTTTGCAATTATTTACTATTAAAAAATAATTCAAATCTGAGATGCGTCGATAATTAAAACGTACATACTTGTACGATAAATATTTAATAATGTACATCGTTATTCATACTTTCTGATAAAATAATCAACAATGTGATTTTGAATTACCAAAAACTTAAATAAATGGTTTACTGCAATAATTTATACCCTTTGTTGTCCTCTTCTGCAAAATTGAAACTTTTTTGTAAAGCATCAAAAAAACTTTAATTTTTCCATGGACAATTCAATAGACGTAAGTAGACATAACAAATAAGTTCATTTTCAGTGAGAGCATATGATCAAAAGATAATTTTTCTTAAAAACTAATCTGATTTTTCCTTTTTTAAACACAAATTGTTCACACAATTTTAGTTTACGTACATCGGATTCGACCACATTCATTACGCCATTCGACTTCATTAAAATAATTAGAATTCATTTGATGGATAATATGTTGAAATTCAAGAATTTCAAATCAGACTAAAATCAAATTCAAAATCCCATTTAACGTCCAATAATCAAGTCAATATATAGAAATACTGGAAACAAAACAAGAATTCAACGATCAAATTTGGACAACCATCACAAAATACTCCTATTGGATAATATTTTTTTCTACTTAATTTGTTATTGTATTTTATTTTAGCAAGTTTATTTTCATTAAAAAATTATTTTATTACTAAAAATTAATTTTTTTGGCACTATATTAATAACAATAGAACAGTGCAAATACTATTTCATGCGAAGATCAGGATATTTGGAATAAGCTGATCGATATTATATATGACACTAGGACCAGTCCCCACCACCCTACATAGTGTCTACGTATGTTTTTCTCTTGGATTTCGAGGCCGCGCTCGATCTATGCGATAAAGGCACTGTCCGCAAGTGACTTTGTGTTCTTTTTCCTTGTATTTTCGATTTTTCGCGACTATTAAAAATACGCAAGTCCATTTTCTAATAGAAATTGTTTAAAAAATCAATTTTTTATTGCAAAATATGAAAGAGCACAGTTTTTTTATCCTAATAGTGTAGGTAGATTATTCAAAATATTATTCGATATTAGAGTTCTTTGGGCAAACAGTTTTTCTCGATTTTCTCAGTTCGAGTGAGATTGGACTTATGTATCTTTTTAGTTTGTACGGCAGAAAAAATATTGCAAAATGTATCACCATTATGTAAGATTTGTTGCGGCATGATCCTCCCATAAAAACCAGTATTTGTTCGGATGTTTACTTTCTTTCGCATTCTCTATTTTTACATTCTCATCATAATGAGAAGGTATTAGTTAGTTAGTTGTAATCTAGGCGGGGGGGGGGGGGGGGCGTGAGGTCCCCACCCCTGGCGCTCAAGCCAAAAAGCCTATTGTGCCATACCCGTGTTTATTCTGAAGGCAGTACTCCGAATCCGGCCATCCTTCACCGAGTGTTTTTTCTTTGGATCTCGGTGGGTTTTCGTTGTTATCAACGTTCTGAGATTATACCTCTCAGGTGCCAGGCATACCTATCGCACAGTAAACGACGACCTCCTTTGTTGATCAGACAAAGTGATCCTCACCCACTCTGCCATTCACAAGCCTCCCTAGCAGGCTAGGGTGTACGGAGCGACCTCTCTGAGGTCATCAGGCAGATGCACAGATTCGAAGCACTGTCCTGGTGTGTTATGTAAGTGCATGTGTGTGTGTTCATTACTTGAAATCGGCCAGCGACCATCGAGCGTGGTGCCTCCTGTAGGAGCCCGGAAGCGCAAGAAGAACGCTGACTCATTTTCGAGTCTTCCCAGGATCAGCTTCGACCTCCAAGGCTAGTCCCCTCGACATGGAGCCCCACCTGGGTACGATACCAGCTTTTTCTGAGAGGACCTACAGTTTAAGGTGCGTTCCGAACCACCGAAGCCCCGATAGAAGTACATAGAAAAATTTCCATTGGTACCCGGCTCAGGAATCGAACCCCAGACCTCCTGCATGGAAGTCTGACGTGCTATCGTCTGAGCCACCGAGGTTTATAAGAAGCTATTAGTTTTATGTGAAAAATTGATTATCGCGGATTTCTTTAAATCTCCACGATTCGCGACCCCCTGAAAGCGAGAAAACCGCTTTCATGACGGCGTCTGCCTGTCGTCGTCGTCGTCGCCACCTTCGTTGTTGTCGTCGCCTGTATACCGGATAACTTTTGAAAAACTAGCCAGATTGGATAGTTCTCTGGCATACAGTTTTAAGAACCAAAAACAAAATCATGTTTTGGATACAAATTCAAAAAGTTAGAGCATTTTCAACATTATTGAGACCTTTTTTCCATAAAAAAATTATCAGAGTTACAGTATTTTCAAAATTAAAAAAAAAATATTTTAAGCCAAACAACGCACGATATGAAAACAGTCAAGGATATAAAAACATTGTTTTTTGGAAACTCTACAAGATTATCATATTTGAATTTAATTGAATTGAAAGAAAAAACTATTTGAATTTTTTTGAAAAATCGAAAATTCAAATTTTGATCGCACGAAAAATTATGAAAAATAAAAAATTCCCTTTCTCCGGTCAAACTATGCAAGATACGAAAAATAATAAATCAACAGAAATTGTGCACCCAAAAAAGATCTATAAATTTGGTCTTGATCACTTTTTTGTAGGACACGTGGTTTTTGTTTCATTCGTAAAAAACAACATTGAAAATAAAAAAAATTAAATTTCTGGACAAATGGCACAAGCTAAAAAAAATGTAACAAAAATTTGTTCACTTTAGAAAGAGCTACAAATTTGTTATGAATTATTTTTTGATAGGATGCGTACTTTTTTTTATTCGTAAAAAACAACATTACAAATAAAAAAATTAAATTTTTTTAAAAACGACACAGGCTGCCAAAAAAAATTAAAAAACAAGAGTTTTTCACACAAAAAGTATCTACAAATTTGACCACAGTAACTTTTCGATAGGATGGATACATTTGGTTAATATTAAAAAATAAGATAAAAAAAAATGTTTAGAAAAACGACGCAGCAGACGGAAAACAAATAAAAAAACAAAAGTTGTTGAACAAAAGAAGATCTTTAAATTTCTTATAAACTTTTGTTATAAAAATGTATTAAAAATTAACTTTTTGGAAAAAGGACACAAGCAATAAAACGTTCAATAACAACAATTTTTTTCATACAATGCGCACTTTCTTCAATTATAAAAACGAGACAATGAAAATACGTATAGGTTTCTATACCAATGCATATAATGAATTGTAATATTATAAATTTATCGAAATTATACATTTTTCAGGGTAGCTAAGAATTAAAATTAGTGCAAAATAAGGAAAAAATATTAAAGTTAAGAAAAATAAAATTTGTACATTATTTTGCAGTATCTGAATAAGCAGTCTCAGGCCGAGGTACTGAAATAAGTACAATATACATCTGGTATAATAGTGTTGAACAATAAACATGATGTAGAGAAGTTAACATTTTGGACAAAATCGAGTGCGAAGCACGTGATACGTTATCAGAATATGTTCGTTCAAGCTTTAACAGAGGAGAATCCACCATCACCAAATTACAGTTGCCGATGCTTGGTCGTTTAATTTTAAAATGTCTGTGCACAAATGTAGGGGAAATAGAAAGACCGAGCGCCTAGCGCGAGTTAAATACATTATCGAGCTTGAAGCGCGAGATGAATGTATTATCGACCGCGAAGCACGAGAACAAACAGTATATGTATGTATTATAGTTTTTATCGAAGAGTGCCTTTATAAGATATTTAGTTATATTTAATTATTCTTTTAAAGAATATTGATTTCTGGTTGGCATCTTAAAATGTGTTTTTTTTTTTACATAAATAAACATTTGAAATCGCGCAAAGCCGCGTAGTACAAACATTGCTATTCTGAACACTTTTTCCTGTGAATTCATGAGAAATAACTTTGCTTATACGGTGCAAGATAAAATACGGTGATCGGCCCACTGTTACCAGGCGACTTATGAAATTAGAACAATTTAATGTCTAACTCGTGCATTCAAGTGCACCTATATACAATAACCTTTCACGGGGAGAAATGAGCCTGCTAAAGTTACAGGATTTTCAATTAAAGGAGGGACAACGTAGTTTTTCTACAAAGATTACCGAGCTTTGTAGAAGCTTCACTGTTTGAAGATGAAAACTTGACAGAAAAGTTCAGTAAATATTACAGAAAATATTTAAAAAAAAAAAACTACTGAATATTCTGCAAACTCTGCAAAAAATTTGGTAATAATATAAAAGCTAGGCTATCTCTACTCGACCCACTGCGATAGCTACTCTCCCCTATGTCGCATAAACTAAAAACAAGACTGAAAATACACAACAACTCCAATATAAGGCCAGTTTCGGGGGTTGCCTCGCAGTAGCCGTGGCACTAAATTAGTTGTTGGAAACGTAAACAGTTAGCTACGTATTGTGGCGATGCATTGTTGACATTGCCTCTGCGCTGAGAAACTGCGTAGGCCAGCAGTTTTAGGAAGAACTAAATCAGTCGGCATTATATTGGGGTTCAGTGGCGTAACTAATTGTGTTCCATGTGTTCCTGGAACACGGGCCTTGCAAGCTAGGGGGCCCTCAAAGCCATGGTCCCTGTAAAGTGCCCCCCCCCCACACCTTCTCCGAACACAAACTTTTTAAACGTAGTTACGCCACTGTTGGAGTTCCTGTGTAATTAATATTTTTTTGGGGATGCGTTTTGGAATTTTGAAACAAATATTAGGAAGCCACGCAACCAGCATGAAAGCGCTGTCTTTGAATATTTTTTAAAAGTAGGGGAGACCGTGGCGAGATGAGCATACGGGGTCAAATGAGACACTGCATTTTCTCTCAAAATATGTGATTATCGTTGCTGTTCTTTTCAGAAATGACAGCAATAACGATTTTCTAATTTCTCGGGAAAAGAAAACAATTAAATAGAGTAGATGAAGTAAAAATAAAAATGATTAAAATTTCGAAACCTGAATCCTGTTATTCTGATATCATAGAACGAAAAAAAAGATTGAAGATAACAGGTAATATTTTTAAACTAAAGTTTGTCGTGAAGCTTATTCACTGAACTTCAATGTATTAATGTATTTATACACAGTTAATTATTAAAACAGGTAATATTCAAGTTTTAATCATAATTGTGATTTGGGGCGGAATGAGCCGGGTTAATGAGATGAGATGAGACGCTCTTGTCATGCTTGTCATAACCTCTTTATGGAGCTGGCAGAAAAGTTTTTGTTTGCAAGATTTGTGTGGAATTTTCTAAAATATATAAAGATTTAAAAGAGAGTTGTAATAGTGTAAAGTTAGAAAAGAAGAACTGACATTCGTGGTTAGAAGAGTCTATGACAGCTATTATAAAATATGTTTCAAAAAAAAAATTTAGTGTCAGAGCACCTGCAATTGGGTTTGTTTATAAATTTTATTTTTTCAGCTGTTTTTTCAGCATATTCAAAACAAAATTTTTATTTATATTGACAATGAAAAGTTGCAGAAGGCGTCTAAAATTTATATTTAACATTTCTTTACATTTTCCAGGAAAATCCCCATTCTCATGCAGGGCAAAATTATGGTTTTTAGGTACGAATTTTATAAAAACAGTTTATCAATCATTTTTGTTTAATATAGAGTTATGTTATGAATAGAAAATTTCAAATAAATGTTAATTAAACTTGACATTAGAAATGTTATAATATTGAGGAAAAATTTGAATTAATTAACCGTTAAATGCATTTATACTGTAAAATATTTATAAAAACCTTCCCTACTATCTGTTTCAAAAATCCTAGCCCCTCTGAAAATCATTGAATAATTCTATCAACAAAAAAAAATCGCTTGAAAAAAGGAAAAATATCTAGTCAATCTGAAAAAACGTGCTAGTTGAAAGCACCTTTCATAACTTGGTCAACTTTCGACTGTTGTTTTTCGTGGAAGAATGCATGCATTCTTTTGCAAAAAATCGAGTAGTTACCTTGAAGTTTTAGTTATGAGTACATTTTCGAAAAATGCGAAAATATTTATAACTTTGGTGTCGGCAGTAAATAAAACGAAGGATGCTAACTCAGCTTCTAATCAAGCTGGAAGGCTCTACTCAGGCTTGAAATTTTCAAACAAAAAATAAACAAATTCAATGGTGCGTTTTTAGAAACAGTTAATTACATCAATAACATGCTATCGCACATTATAATTTTCCGTTTTTTTTAGCCTGGAGGTACAAAAGAAGTCGATGATACTCTCAGTGGGTTTTAGGGTATCGATGTCCTGCTTGATTCTTTGCATCATAAAGTGACCTTTTTTTTCTTCAACTTTCGTACATCTGATAGAATGTGCCACGTAGGTCAACCGACTTTGACAATAGTGGACGGCAACCCCTTCAACGTATCGATTACAATTGAGGTCGACTACCTTAGAAAAAAACAGAAAGAAATAATATGCTATAGCGTTTTATTGATGTAATTAAAAAATTTCAAAAGCCCGCCATTGAATTTGTGGATTTTTTTGAAAAATTTTAGGCCTCAGTAGAGCCTTTCAGCTTGATTAGAAGCTGAGATAGCATCCTTGGCTCTTATTTACTACCGGCGCCAAAGTTATAAATATTTTCGAAAAAACAATTATTTGCTGAACATTTTACAGAGCATAACTTGGTACGAATAATCATATTCCTCAATCGTGAAAAAAATTACATTTTTTCGTGATGCTCATTTCCATTCTCAGAATACTTGAAATAATCTTCTATGTGTATGAAAAACACGAAAAATAGTCTTCTATTGACAAAAACTAATAAATAGTTGAGGTGTTTCATCTCATCCCAATACGTGTCTCGTCTCGCCCCAGAGCATCAGGCGAGATAAGACATGTGAAAAAATGGTAATTTTCATATTTTCATCGCAATTACTATTTTTGGAACACTTCTTCTCTCATGAAATTGACACATAAAGGTTCATAGAATGTATAGAACCACTTACATTTTTCAAAACTACTATAGAGTTCAAATATTTCACTGCAAATTATAAACTATGCTCATCTCGCCCCGGCCTCGGCTATATTCCACATTTTTTTTGCAAACATAATGCTATATAAACTTTTGAAAAACAATTGTTCAAATATGTTGCAACATTTTGGGTAACATTGTTTAGAATTTTATTTTGCAATAAAGTGTTTCAATGAAATAAGAAATCATTTATTGTACTGAAAAGCAACAAAAGGTTTCTGTTATTATTTGAATAATAGGATTATAAATAAGCTGTTATCATAGCATACCATCTTATGTTTGCAAAAAAA